>MU177963.1:96381-126506 GCA_016695465.1 Suillus americanus | reverse complement strand
TTACTATTCTACCCATAGAACAAGCAGTCCAGTACCAGACAACACACCTGTAGTGGTGCTATCCAACCCATTGCCCACCCCATTGCCCAACCCAGATTCAACTCCCACACCAGCTCCTGGAACAAACAGTGATGATCCCAACACCTATGTGGAAAAGCTGTTTTGTAACTGGGCAAAAAACTCATGCCTGGCTTTTCTCAACGGCTATTTATCCACTTACTGTGAGTGCGTCAATCAGGGAAAGTCACAAGCAAACGACTATGCACACAAGGTGGTACAAGATTATTTCAAACAATATCACTGGAAGTTGAAGGTATCAGACGAGCCTTCCAAAAATGATCCATTGCAAATGGAGTCAGATGAGTCTCTGTCCCCAGTTGAACTCAAGCAAAAATTGGAAAAGGTTCTTGTGATGCACAAGGTAAGCATTGATACATGTATTTATCTACAAAAAATTTAACCCTCAAGTAGGCGATCAAGAGCTGGCTGGATTATTGTGCCAAGTCCTCAAAGAAGCTGCTCGTGCGCCACGGCAAGCCGGAGAACAGCAAATGGACTTGGCTTCTCAGCCAACTTTCTGGTGTCTGATGAAACAAACCAAAGGCCTTACAAGCACACCAGCGGTGGTCGAAAGACCATTTTGAGACCAAAATCAAGCTGCAATTTCTCAGAAAGTGGCGCAAGGCTGGGCTACCTAGCAGGAAGATGGCAGCTTTCCGTGACCAGATCACATGCAAGTGCTTCAAAAAACTATCAAAAGAAGAACAGACTGATTGGAGGGATAAAGCGAAAGCTGAAGGTAAAGCAGCAGTCCAAGAATGGAAGGCCCGGCTCAAAGCTCCTCCTTCCACATCTCCCATCAACAGACAAGTGTAAGTGTTCAATATCTTTGTTTGTATCTGTATTGAGAACCAAGTTAGGGCTCTGGATAACCTGGCAAGCTTTTCTGGGCTGATTCATGCTGGTATGTCTGATATTCTCGGCATGCACGTATCACTTTTAGTTGGTAGACCTGAACCTCTGAAGCAAGGAAAAATCACCATTGTCAGGTATGTTTTTTGATATTAATCTAACACAAAACTAATGTCACGCTGGGAGTATGCATGAGGGCGTTGATTTGGGTCCCAAACCATGCAATTGCACATATTACAGTGACCTATCTCCGTATTATATGAGTGAATGGACTTGCATAATATCCCATATAATACGGGCCAGCGGACCATGGACCCATGGTAGATATATCCTCGACTATGACAGATGGGCGAGGAGGAATATTATTCCCGATGGAGGCGGGTGGGCCCATATAGGGAATATGTAGAGTAGATGAGTGGGCCGATGGACATGAATATTGTATAGACAGATGGGCCGAGGTAGTTGTATATAATATAGATGGGTATACCTAGGTAGATGTGTATCAGATAGAAGGGTATGCCAATGGTACTTGTTATCACAAACACAGGTGGGCCAAGATTCACAATACCTCAGATGGGTGGGCCAAGGGAGTTAAATCATATATCCTATTAGACGGGTGAGCCGAGGGTGTTATACATATTAAACGGGTGGGACAAGGGTGGTATATAACATAGATGGGTGGGCCCAGGTGTATGATAATTGTAGACATGACAGAGCAGAGGTAAGTGTACTGAGTTCCGAGTTCTGGGTCTCGACACATGAATATCTGAGGGTGTTATACAATATATTATATTAGACAGTGGGTCAAGGGTGGTATATAATATAGACAGTTGATTAGGGTTAGTGTTGCCCTATGAGACACCAACTTCCGACAACCAAAATTTGAGTGAAGCATACCGAGTGCTGAGTTCCAAGACCTGGGTCTCGAAAAATAAATATGTGATATCTGGCACACTTCCAATCATCTGGTGTTTCATTAAGAAATGGATGATAATAAATCTTAGAAAGCTAACATCATCCAAAGGGTCCCTTATCTGATCCTCACTATCTCCACCCCCTTTAACACCAAAGTACGGACATCCAGGATTCAACATCTAATTTGCAAAGGACAACTTCCATCATGGATAATTCTTCTACCAGGTCTTCCGAAGATCAAATAACAATATGGAACACCTGGGCTCTGACTGTCACTCATGAGGCATGTGAATATACCGATCAAAAATTCATTGCAGAGAAGACAGGAGGAGACCCGGTCATACCTTCTCCTAAGCTAGACACTGATCTGGTGATGGCTTGTGATCAATTGGTTGATCGGCTCATAAAGGCATATAACAATCCCAGTGGGTCTTCCTGCAGATTCGGAAAATTTATTTGATGATCAAAATTCCTTCATCACAGTTCAGATGGAGATTGATATTGCAAGATACAGCAGATTGATCTCCCTGAAGGAAACTGGGCATAATGAAGAGAGAGAGGAGAAGTTGCTGCAGAGGTGTCCTCCTGGCCATGAGGGTACAAAGTTAATCTACATACCCGCCACAATCATTGATGCATCTGGTGCCATAATTGCATGGTACCTCCCAGACGCCCTGACTGATGCCACCCAGGTGTGTAACATATATTTTTACTAGATGGATATTGAATATCAAATGGTACCTACAGAAAGAAATGTTGGCGGCCACCGAGTTCCTTGGTCCAAGCCTCACAAAAAGTGTAAAGGCTGATAGCAATTGGCAAACTAATACACAGTGGTTCAAACAAGGCTTGGATGATGTTGGCTTAACTCCCGGATGCATCAATTTTTCTCTGGCATGGTTTCAACAGGGACATGAGGTAAGATCAGGAAATGATGATTCCAGCAGTTAGACTCACCAACCCCATAGCATCTGTCAGACCCTGAAGTACCTGTGTCATTGAAGGGACCATCCTCCAAGAGCATCCTCAAAGCCATTGCAAGGCCGGCAGCCATCGCAACAGCAGCACTCAGGGTAATGCATCCAGAGCAGTATTTTGCAGGCATGCAAGCCTTTTCAGTCCTCAGAGAAAAGGCAGAAAGCAAGGAACTGCCGAAGATGTCAGAGAATCTCCAGTACTGGGCATCTGTGTTTAACACCCTCACCATCATTTCCAATCAAGAAACCCCAAATCATCGAGACCACTTATCTATTCCAGAATGCTTTGATATTCTCCCTACTGCGGGGAATTATTCTAATGCTTGCATGAGCATGCCAAGCCTTCAGCTGGAGTTCAAGTACGATCCAGGCTGTATGATTGCGTTTTCCAGAATAATTGTAAGACATGGGGTTCATGCAGTCGAAGGGGATCAGATTGCTTGGGTATGGTATATGAGGGATTCTGTTCATATTTATGCAGGGGTTCTGTTGAGTGGATGGTCTAGGAAGGAACATATTGGTGTAAATTTGAGCAGGGAGGGAGCTTAGTACCAATGCATTAGTACTCAATACTGGAATTGTGATATCTGGAACTTGAGAGCAGACATCCAGAACTTGACACTCAATTTCTGGAACTCGAAATGAGATACCCAGAACTCGATACACAGGCACTCGGTACTTAATACTTGATATCCGGAACTCAACACCTGGCACCTGGCACCCGGCACTCAGCACTCAGCACTCAGCAACCAGCACTCAGCACTCGGCACTCAGGACTTGATATTCAGCACAACACTAACACTCGCAAAATTGTATATCATTATATATGAACATCGTCACTGTAATCATGATATACAATTTTGCGAGTGATTGAGTGTGGTTGGATATCGAGTTCCAGGCTTCGGCACCTGGCACCTGGCACCTGGCACTCAGCACTCAGCACTCGGCACTCGGTACTTCAAACATTTGCTACTCGCACAGGGAACATTTCAACACGCAAATTTGTAAATCAGTATTACAGTGACAATCTTGCAAGTGTTGAATGAAATGTTATTCAATACTCAATACTCAAGACTCAGAACTCCATAGTCAATATCCAGAACTCGGAACTCGGAACTCAGTACTCGGTACTCGGTCCTCAATATCAATATCTGGAACTCAGTACTTGGTGCTCGATACTTGATATTGATATCCGGAACTTGGTACTTGGTCCTCGGTCCTCTATACACATATCTGGAACTCGGAACTTGATCCTCAATGCTCAGAACTCCATGTGATGTCGATATGTGATTTTGAGAATGAATTACATGATGTATGGACTTTCAACATTAACTTTCTGAACTGAGTGACTATGGCTACTCTCCTGTGCCTCTCTTCCATCTTTTCATTGATGCCCTCGCATTGGTCTTCAATCAATGTCACCAGGTGTTCTCTAATCCACCTCAGTGTCACCAGTGATGGAGCTGGGGTTGCATCCACATGCTCGGGAAGAATAAGACCTTCATCTTCAACACCGGCCTAGAAAGGATTAGTGATCACTGAAGGAACTTGAGTATAATGCTTACCATCCAGTGCTGGTGGTGAAACACACAAGAAGCCATTATTTGATCCCATTTCCCATTGCCAACACTCATTGGGGATTGTGTTTTGTCCAATCCACCATGAAGTGGTGTACCTTGATACAATCCGGGAGGGATCTCCTGGATCAGCAACATCATGAACCTTACATAGGTGGGATGAAAGGATGTCGTCCGGAACCTTGTTCCAGGTGAGCTTGGGAAACAACTCAAGGATATGAGCGACTGGGCTTGGAATAACCGAGAAGATGATCCTTGCAGCTGAGTACTGCAGGAGGGGGGTCACAAAAGTCTGTTGGAAATATCAGCATTGACAACCACAGCCATCAGTCTCTTACATTGATCTCCCATAGCAGCCCAGCTTTATAGTGCATGATCTGAGCAGAAGGAACATTGGTGTTATCAGCCTCGATCTGATATTGAGATATGCATGCCCAGATGCGTGATGCAGCCATTGCCATTGTAGCTGCAGGGTCTATATGAGTCAATGTGAGGGGTTTGCATTGAGTGCCGGACGTCTGAGAATCATATCGGATTGCAGGAGTATGCAACACAGGCATGGCTAGTGCAGGAGTAGGCATGGCTAATGCAGGAGTATGACACTGGCAATGACAAGGATGGTTGGTGAAGATGTGAAGATATGAGCCACTGATGGATGGAAAATAATTCAAACTCAGACATGGGCTGACCCAGCCCATTCCCGGGGCTCAAATACCCAGCCAGTTTCCTGGGACTCTATGGTAGTGTTGAAATAGCTGTTTCATATCATTGGAAAATAAAATTTATTCATCTTGAGCATCTCTCAACACCCACGCATGTCCTGAAATGCAGCCTCGGCATCCTGTGCCAGTAATAAACACATGTGGGATTGCCTTCCAGAGTAGCATGTATGACCTGGAAGTCATTTCTCTGATGATTCCCGCATCTCGTCACTCCATTGGGTTGCTTTCCACAAGAAGAAGTTGCATGTCCAATCCATCTCCAGTTGGACCAATATCATTTCCATTGATCGTGTAGCGACTTTGCCCAAAGCCAATGAACTCGGTAAACTTTGGATGGGTCCTGTCAGCTTGCCCCTGGGATATGTCATGCATTCCCAAACTCACATTCCTCATTCCACGAGTGCTGTAAACCCCCCAAGTCGACTTCAATGGACCAAAACCAAGCGAGGGACTCGTTTTGCTGACCTTGGGCATTTGGATCCCCCACAGCAGTGCTAATTTTGAGCTGCTTGCGAAGCAGGGGTTTGTATTTCTGAAGCTGATCTTCCCCCGGCTCAAGTTGCATCATTTGCTTCCTTGTCTTTGTATATATATGTACTGGCATGAAGGGACACCACCTGCTGCACTGACGTCACCTGGGACCAGGCTCATGTTTTCAGTGCTTGGGATTTGGCTTGCTGAACCATTGTTCTGAACAGGATAGCCTTGTTGCACAAGTGAATTTGGAGATTGTGAAGTGCATCATTGGCCTTCCCTTTGCAAAGAGACATCTCCAGCGGAATGAGATCCTCTGCCATGCAGTGTCTGCATCAATCCACCCCGAGGTTTGATGGCAATGGGATTATGGTGAGCTCAGGGGAGTTTGCCCAGGTATCAGAAGTCTCAGTGAAATCCACTGGGTCATCATCAAGATTGTCGAGGATGTCAATGTTCAAGTCGTCAGGATCATCATCTGCATCAAATCCCTCTCCGAGATGCGTCAGAGCAGACTGAGTGAATCCATCTATTTGGCCTTGGAGACGATCACATTGCCGGGCAATGTCTAATCTCTGAGTCTCCATAGCTCGTCTTCCAATTCTTTGGACCTCAATGAGCAATGCAATTTGAGCCTCTTCAATCACCAACCCCATTGATATCCATGTGGCCACAGATTTACGAGAAGGTGCTGGATTGTGGGCATTACCCTTGTCCAGTAGTCTAAGCTCAATCTCCTTTTTTCTCGGTGCTGAGGGAAACATGAATTTGGAGTGTGATGCAGACAACGTCAACTCACCCTTCTTGATATTAATCTCATACACATCCATTGCTGCAGGATCATTTATTCTGTTGGACTGAGCAATCCTCTCCCTGGCCAACCATTCTGTCTTTAAATTGGCTGGTGCTGCTTCATCTAGTCTGTCGAAAGCCTTTTTGCTTTTGGTGATGCCATTCATGGCCTGCTTGAATTTATGGCAAAGGGTCCTTTTCATGTGGATCATCTTGCAGAAATTGGAATCGTTCATCTGATAATCAAGACATTCCTTTCGATGCAGGGATGACATTCCCCAGGCAGCAGGGGAAATCAGGTTGAGGCGTGCCCATAGGGTCTCCATGATCTCTCCATTGATCCGGCCAATGCCTTCAATAAAGTTGGACGCATATCGGACGTAGCAGCTGTCCTGATGTCCATGCACATGCCACAACCCAATTCCGGGAATGATGGTCAATTCCGGAGCCATGTCAAGGAATCGGCTTTGATCCACCCTAACACGAAAGTGCTTGTTGTATTGACAGTTGATATAATAGAAGGTGACAGCCCTCATAATGCCTTCCATGTTGTGCTGGGCAGCCACACAAAGAGCATAGTCCATGTTCATTTGTCTGCAAAATCATGCATGGTTAAATCGTGAATGTCAAATGGTGAATTGGCTCCCCTTTTGCCTTTCTGAAAATGTACCATCAAGTGAGGGACAAAGCAACCGTGTTGGGCACAGGCAACTCCCCCAATACCTGTTGACTCCAACTTGTGCTGAGCTGCATTTGCTTGATTTACTGCCCAGTGATTGTTGCAGCTCTATTTTTCTACAGTGTCAGCAGCCTCTGTAAGATGCATGTTATACCTATCCTTTCCCACCATGAATCCCAGCCCATCGGACAGCCAAACTTTGTCAAATGGCTTAATGGGATGCAGGTGCTCCGCTTTAAATTTCCGTCCATAACAAATGACCTGGTATATTTCCAGCTTGGAGTCCTCATTATCTCTTAGGCGACTTTGGTATCAAACAAAACTCACTCATCAAATGAATCATCCCCTGCCAAGGATACATTGATCCCAGGCTGAGGACATGCCGGGCAAAATAATGCCAGATCTCCTGCATTTGGGTTGTCTGAATGATGGCCAAAGCCATGCCATTTCATGGTCTTCAACTGCCTCCACTGTTGAGCAACTCTCATGAGCTCTTGGTATCAGTCCTTGTCACATGTGTTGTCTGTATGATGTCCTTTGCAAGACAAAGATATAGCATTACCAGAACAAGGTGTGGAAACATGCTGGAGGTCATTCTGCGCAGCTTGCTGTAATAGTTCATAGCTGAGGTGCTGCATTCGAGGTTGTCCATTAGAAAATCATTGAGCACTCTGAAGGTGAACACAGTCTTTGGCCTGTTAAATGATGCAGGGAAAAATCCATGTCGAAACATTTGAATGTCCGGACTCATGTCAACTATGACCATGGTGTTTTCCTTTGGCTGGAACTCGGGTCCCAAATGGACGGGGATGGGATGCTGTTGCTTCCAGACACCACCAAAATGAAACTCGAGGAGAAGAAGGCCCTTGTGAGGGCCTTTCTTACATCACACTATTGTGAGTCTATCTTTGCAACATCTGAGAATTTGCTGAATGCAGGGACACAGGGATCTGCTCCGGGAGCAACAAGGCAGTGGTGCCGTGGAGTGCCATCATACAAAGTCAGAATGACTTTGTGGCAAGAAAGTATGTTCCGGAGGATGTGGACTTGAAGGAGCCGTCGAAATTGCAAAATTGGGACATTGAATAGTCATTAAATGTATATACAATTTTTGCAATCAATGTTACCTCTGCCAGTAGCAAATGTTTGACTCACCGAGTGCCGAGTGCTGAAGCCCAGCACTTGATATTCGGAACACGACATTCAAAACTCGCAAGATTGTCACTGTAAACATGATATACAATTGTGCGAGTTGAGTGTGGTGTTCAATATCGAGTTACAGGCTTGAGTGCCGAGTGCCGAGTACTGAACCCTGGCACTTGATATTTGGAACACAACATTCAAAACTCGCAAGATTGTCACTGTAAACATGATATACAATTGTGCGAGTGTTCAATATTGAGTTACAGGCTTGAGTACCGAGTACCGAGTGCTGAGTGCCGGGTGCCGGGTGCCAAAGCCCAGAACTCAATATTCAACACAATGCTTAACACTCGCAAAATTGTATATCATTAAATACAAATTCTCACTGTATATAATGATATACAATCTTGCGAGTTTTGAATGTTGTTCCAAATATCAAGTGCCAGGGTTCAGTACTCGGCACTCAGCACTCAGCACTCAAGCCTGTAACTTGATATTGAACACCACACTCAACTCGCACAATTGTATATCATGTTTACAGTGATAATCTTGCGAGTTTTGAATGTTGTGTTCCACTACCTGAGACTATATGTCAATATAGCATGCCAATGCCTCAGCCCATACATCTATACAATAATACTTATATGTCAGCCCACCCGTCTATATGATAAATATTTCACCGTTGCCTCGGCCCACCCATCTATGTAATAATACTCTTATGTTGGCCCACCCGCCTATGTAATAATACCCTTACATTGGCCCACCCGTCTATATGATAAATGTTTCACCACCCCCTCGGCCCACCCGTCTATGTAGTAATACCTTTATGTTGGCCTACCCGTCTATATGATAAATATTTCACCACCCCCTCCGGCCCACGCATCTATATGATAGATATTTCACCACTCTCTCGGCCCACCCGTCTATACAATAATACTCATATGCCAGCCCGCCCTTCCATACGATATGTATTTCACCACTCCATGATACTTATACATCGGCCCACCTGTCTGTACAATAATATTTGCCTGGCATTTCTCTTCAGCCCAGCTGTCTATAATATACATGTCTATCCTACTCTACATGTTACCCAGATAGGCCCACCCATCTCCATCGGAAATAATATGACTCCCAGCCCATCCATCAACATCGAGGATATACATAACTTCAGCCCATGGTCCGCTGGCCCATCTGGTACGGGATATTATGTGGGTCGGGTACCCGTATAGTATGGAGTTTGGTACTGAAGGGGCTCGCAATTGGCAGACCCGAGACAAGACAAAATTCAAGATGGTCACCAAGTCTTTTCAAGAGTATCTATTGCAAGCCTATAGTATGTTTTTTTTTTTTCATTTCTATCATCTAACTCTATGATAATTGCCATCAGCTAAACAAGATTGCAATTCCCATTGCCTCCTGGATGATTTAGATAACTTGTTTACTATTTCGCAGTAAGGCAATCCATCTGATGCCGAGGAAGATCAGGCAGGTGACGAAACAAATAAACCAACAACATCTAAATATAGATCCCACCAAATGAAGCCAAAGCAGCAAGGTACCAAATGACGTTGTGCGTCTCAGTGCAAGCCTTCTGAACCTTCTGAGATGGACAAATCATCATCTGAATCATCTGAATCATCCTCCGGCTCATCTTCATCTTTGTCATCCTCAGCTTTGTCAAACTCTACAGATAGCAAAGAAGAAGAATATCATGGTTCCCACCGGGAACTACCATTTTCACCACCGAAAGGAAACTACGGTGTCACATACTTTAATCCACGCCACAAAGCGGCAGCTCTCAGACAACTTAATGCAACGGGAAGCCATCTCGTGCCCAAGGGAAACCATCTCGCACCCGAAGTGCCGGATCACTTATCTGAAGGCTTGGGTCATGTGTCTGAAGTGCTGGATGATACAGAAGAAATTGACGAGCTTGCTGAGATTGACACTCCAAACACCCCCATTAACAATGCCACCGTAATTGAGTCGTCTGTTGACAATATCATTGCCCACCCACCTTTCACTGACAACATGATTGATCCACATCTCAGAGGTGACTCTGGGATGGCTAATCCACCTGCTCCACCTGGTGAGTATTGGCACTCAGTATTCTCGCATATTAATATAATTTTAACACAACAGCTGGGATTCCTGAGCAAGATCTTCATGAGCCTGTCAATAATCATGACATCAATGAGACGCCCTCTGCTGAACAGGACACAGAAGGGGCTGTGGATGATCGTGACACTCCTCTTAACCCGATTCTTGACGAGCACAAGGTTAACTCAAATCGGACTGCATGTATGTACATAATCAATACTTCTCTTGTGCACCATGATCAGTCATTCAGGTTCATGTACAGCCTCTCCTGACAGCAACCTATCACTCAACTTACCTGCACTCCCACTCAGCCCGCTGTGGTTCAAAAATCCATTCCAGCAGTTGATGAATCCCACCCCGGCTTCTCCCTGGTTAATCCAGCTATTTGGAAAGCTGGTATGCCTCGAGGATGCATCAAGCTTTGTGAACAAGAAAGCTGCCTTGGGATGCAAACATTGTCCAGTCGAAGTCCACTGGTTGATTTCCCGCAGATGTAAAGGGAAACCAACCATACCTGATCTAGACACATTCATGTCGCAATAGTGGTCCTGGTGGCTCACACTTCAACCGGAGTGGAGAAAATGTCAGGCGCCGACACTCATGGCATGTGCAGTTCTCCCTCGCACAGATGACAGCAATTTGGACACCCTTAACACACCAGGCGCAAATGGCATGCTCTCAGTTGTAGCTACCTTGAAATGGTGGGCAGACAGTGCTGATGGCAAAGGGTGCGAAGACTCACACTGGGAAGATGCCGCAGACAATGTCATGTGGGTTTTGGACCGGCTCATAGCAACCAGTTCCATGTCAAAGTCTATGGCTTCCAGTGGTAACCAGAAATGGGGTCGCTCTGATACTCAGGCAAATGTATCATCATTGAAGAGGACACATAACCAGCAGTAATAGACTTACTGATTGATGGATCGCTAGGCTAGACATCAAGTTCTTGCTTGCTTGAATACATGTTACGTTGGTTTACATTTGTACCTTACATCAACGTGCAATTGTCAGACCTAATTTTGTTCTGCGCTTGCAGGTAGATTGTGGCAATGAGGCAATTATGTATTCTAAAAATGAAGTGGCTAGAATCCAGGAGCCTCCAGTCCCAAGGTCTTCTGGTACATCGTTTCCTCAAGTAAATAAGCCTCGTCGAGATCACCAGAAACAGCTAGTCTGTAGAGATCCTCCAGCATAGCTACCAGATGCTCAATGAACCTAGAAACCTCATCAGCAGCACGCCATTTGTCACATACGCCACACATGTCAAAAATCTTATCCTGCCCCTGCCGTGCCCATAACAAATAAGGTTCAACCATGGTGAGCCCTTCCCTGAATACCTCAATATCCCCAGCAACACTGCTATGCAATGGCATAGCGTATTTGTGGAGGATGCCCTTGATGCATATTGTAGTGTCCTGGAAGGAACAATTGCCAGGACTTTATTCTTTGCATCACGTACGAGCCCCAAACAATTGGATAAAGTGATACTACAGTAGATCATTAAGGACAGAATTTAATTATCATTGAGAAAAGAAAATGTACATTGCGTTGAAGCCGACCTCATCATCCGATAGGTCATTTGTGTTAGACTCGGCTGTGATGGAAGGAGTGTTGTTCATGCAACAGATACAACATCTCAATAAAATAGTGTCTCTGTGTCTAAACTCAGATAGACCCTGCAGCTACAATGGCAATGGCTGCATCACGCATCTGGGCATGCATATCTCAATATCAGATCGAGGCTGATAACACCAATGTTCCTTCTGCTCAGATCATGCACTATAAAGCTGGGCTGCTATGGGAGATCAATGTAAGAGACTGATGGCTGTGGTTGTCAATGCTGATATTTCCAACAGACTTTTGTGACCCCCCTCCTGCAGTACTCAGCTGCAAGGATCATCTTCTCGGTTATTCCAAGCCCAGTCGCTCATATCCTTGAGTTGTTTCCCAAGCTCACCTGGAACAAGGTTCCGGACGACATCCTTTCATCCCACCTATGTAAGGTTCATGATGTTGCTGATCCAGGAGATCCCTCCCGGATTGTATCAAGGTACACCACTTCATGGTGGATTGGACAAAACACAATCCCCAATGAGTGTTGGCAATGGGAAATGGGATCAAATAATGGCTTCTTGTGTGTTTCACCACCAGCACTGGATGGTAAGCATTATACTCAAGTTCCTTCAGTGATCACTAATCCTTTCTAGGCCGGTGTTGAAGATGAAGGTCTTATTCTTCCCGAGCATGTGGATGCAACCCCAGCTCCATCACTGGTGACACTGAGGTGGATTAGAGAACACCTGGTGACATTGATTGAAGACCAATGCGAGGGCATCAATGAAAAGATGGAAGAGAGGCACAGGAGAGTAGCCATAGTCACTCAGTTCAGAAAGTTAATGTTGAAAGTCCATACATCATGTAATTCATTCTCAAAATCACATATCGACATCACATGGAGTTCTGAGCATTGAGGATCAAGTTCCGAGTTCCAGATATGTGTATAGAGGACCGAGGACCAAGTACCAAGTTCCGGATATCAATATCAAGTATCGAGCACCAAGTACTGAGTTCCAGATATTGATATTGAGGACCGAGTACCGAGTACTGAGTTCCGAGTTCCGAGTTCTGGATATTGACTATGGAGTTCTGAGTCTTGAGTATTGAGTATTGAATAACATTTCATTCAACACTTGCAAGATTGTCACTGTAATACTGATTTACAAATTTGCGTGTTGAAATGTTCCCTGTGCGAGTAGCAAATGTTTGAAGTACCGAGTGCCGAGTGCTGAGTGCTGAGTGCCAGGTGCCAGGTGCCAGGTGCCGAAGCCTGGAACTCGATATCCAACCACACTCAATCACTCGCAAAATTGTATATCATGATTACAGTGACGATGTTCATATATAATGATATACAATTTTGCGAGTGTTAGTGTTGTGCTGAATATCAAGTCCTGAGTGCCGAGTGCTGAGTGCTGGTTGCTGAGTGCTGAGTGCTGAGTGCCGGGTGCCAGGTGCCAGGTGTTGAGTTCCGGATATCAAGTATTAAGTACCGAGTGCCTGTGTATCGAGTTCTGGGTATCTCATTTCGAGTTCCAGAAATTGAGTGTCAAGTTCTGGATGTCTGCTCTCAAGTTCCAGATATCACAATTCCAGTATTGAGTACTAATGCATTGGTACTAAGCTCCCTCCCTGCTCAAATTTACACCAATATGTTCCTTCCTAGACCATCCACTCAACAGAACCCCTGCATAAATATGAACAGAATCCCTCATATACCATACCCAAGCAATCTGATCCCCTTCGACTGCATGAACCCCATGTCTTACAATTATTCTGGAAAACGCAATCATACAGCCTGGATCGTACTTGAACTCCAGCTGAAGGCTTGGCATGCTCATGCAAGCATTAGAATAATTCCCCGCAGTAGGGAGAATATCAAAGCATTCTGGAATAGATAAGTGGTCTCGATGATTTGGGGTTTCTTGATTGGAAATGATGGTGAGGGTGTTAAACACAGATGCCCAGTACTGGAGATTCTCTGACATCTTCGGCAGTTCCTTGCTTTCTGCCTTTTCTCTGAGGACTGAAAAGGCTTGCATGCCTGCAAAATACTGCTCTGGATGCATTACCCTGAGTGCTGCTGTTGCGATGGCTGCCGGCCTTGCAATGGCTTTGAGGATGCTCTTGGAGGATGGTCCCTTCAATGACACAGGTACTTCAGGGTCTGACAGATGCTATGGGGTTGGTGAGTCTAACTGCTGGAATCATCATTTCCTGATCTTACCTCATGTCCCTGTTGAAACCATGCCAGAGAAAAATTGATGCATCCGGGAGTTAAGCCAACATCATCCAAGCCTTGTTTGAACCACTGTGTATTAGTTTGCCAATTGCTATCAGCCTTTACACTTTTTGTGAGGCTTGGACCAAGGAACTCGGTGGCCGCCAACATTTCTTTCTGTAGGTACCATTTGATATTCAATATCCATCTAGTAAAAATATATGTTACACACCTGGGTGGCATCAGTCAGGGCGTCTGGGAGGTACCATGCAATTATGGCACCAGATGCATCAATGATTGTGGCGGGTATGTAGATTAACTTTGTACCCTCATGGCCAGGAGGACACCTCTGCAGCAACTTCTCCTCTCTCTCTTCATTATGCCCAGTTTCCTTCAGGGAGATCAATCTGCTGTATCTTGCAATATCAATCTCCATCTGAACTGTGATGAAGGAATTTTGATCATCAAATAAATTTTCCGAATCTGCAGGAAGACCCACTGGGATTGTTATATGCCTTTATGAGCCGATCAACCAATTGATCACAAGCCATCACCAGATCAGTGTCTAGCTTAGGAGAAGGTATGACCGGGTCTCCTCCTGTCTTCTCTGCAATGAATTTTTGATCGGTATATTCACATGCCTCATGAGTGACAGTCAGAGCCCAGGTGTTCCATATTGTTATTTGATCTTCGGAAGACCTGGTAGAAGAATTATCCATGATGGAAGTTGTCCTTTGCAAATTAGATGTTGAATCCTGGATGTCCGTACTTTGGTGTTAAAGGGGGTGGAGATAGTGAGGATCAGATAAGGGACCCTTTGGATGATGTTAGCTTTCTAAGATTTATTATCATCCATTTCTTAATGAAACACCAGATGATTGGAAGTGTGCCAGATATCACATATTTATTTTTCGAGACCCAGGTCTTGGAACTCAGCACTCGGTATGCTTCACTCAAATTTTGGTTGTCGGAAGTTGGTGTCTCATAGGGCAACACTAACCCTAATCAACTGTCTATATTATATACCACCCTTGACCCACTGTCTAATATAATATATTGTATAACACCCTCAGATATTCATGTGTCGAGACCCAGAACTCGGAACTCAGTACACTTACCTCTGCTCTGTCATGTCTACAATTATCATACACCTGGGCCCACCCATCTATGTTATATACCACCCTTGTCCCACCCGTTTAATATGTATAACACCCTCGGCCCACCCGTCTAATAGGATATATGATTTAACTCCCTTGGCCCACCCATCTGAGGTATTGTGAATCTTGGCCCACCTGTGTTTGTGATAACAAGTACCATTGGCATACCCTTCTATCTGATACACATCTACCTAGGTATACCCATCTATATTATATACAACTACCTCGGCCCATCTGTCTATACAATATTCATGTCCATCGGCCCACTCATCTACTCTACATATTCCCTATATGGGCCCACCCGCCTCCATCGGGAATAATATTCCTCCTCGCCCATCTGTCGTAGTCGAGGATATATCTACCATGGGTCCATGGTCCGCTGGCCTGTATTATATGGGATATTATGCAAGTCCATTCACTCATATAATACGGAGATAGGTCACTGTAATATGTGACCATGCCTGCTACTACCTTGCTAAACGAGCGTCACATTGCCAAGCTTCATAGTTTGGGCCCTTTGCTGCAACTCTCGCATCATTTAATTTTCATATATCACTTATCTGTAGTGGCCTGGTCACTTGCATGGCCTATCACAGCACCTGCTATCCAAGTTTCCTCTGTTTATGCATCTTGAATTTGTATCCATCAGATAAGAGCAGATAAAATCATCATAATCATAATGCGCCACTACCCTGCATCACCAGCAAGTTTCTCTCCCGATTTCATTGTCAATGTTCCAAATAAAGCACATTGCCCTGCTGAAACCAATGTGGATAATCCATAGCTATTGTATCCTAACAACGTCACATGTGACTTCAAGTTGCTTTGAATGTACAGTTAATCTGACTGTCAAACAACAAACATTAAGGTCACTTGATACTCACTTTTCAGTCACTATCAAATCGGAGGTTTGGACATTTTACCTCTTGTAAAATTTCAATCAAAAGTAGATATAGACCTGGCTAGAGCATTCTAGAACTAGCCTGGAGCGCTCTAGATTGCATTTCAAATGTGATTTTGCTAATGGTGAAATGTGGTGAAATGTTGAACAACAACAAAATATGCTATGATTCCCTGAACTTGCATCATAGCGCTTTTTACAGCGGCTTTGTAATTTGTTCTGAGAAACAATAGAGCTACATTTCTTCTGTCTGTGCAGGTTGTGCTCGGTTCTGGATTATAAAGTGCCTCACCTTGTTGAAACCAAGATCCATGACACAAAGTAAAATCACATTAATTAGGCCCTGAGTCTGTCTAAACCTGTTCAGTGCCTGGTCATGCCATGAGGGAAACTGCAGGATTTGTCAATGTTGCAGTCTTACTGACTTTGCAAATTGGACATTTTTTTATTGCCTTGTCTGTCTCACACTCTTGTGAATTAAGGTATCTTGTCCATATTGTAATTTAGTTCTATGTAGATATGTTATGCCTCAGATTAATGCTTCATGCTCTTGCTCTTGCCTAAAGCCATCTCTCCCTCCATTTGTCTAGCATGACCTGACGCGCATCTCAGGCATGTCATAATCATGTTGTTTGCTGGCTATGAGTTGCTATAAGCTTCAAGGTCTGGAAATTCATCAAGAACCTAATGCACCATAAGATTGCCGACAAAACTGAGACTGATGGTGACTGTCACCTTGCTGCACACAAATTTAAGGAGTGCAGCACTTTGGGCAGAAGCACATTTTGTCATGTCAAGGTGATCTTCAATGAGCTTGTGCATATATTTCTTAGGGATTTGATTTGTTAGCTGTTTTTCAATACTGAGGGTACACTTGACGAACCTTGAACTTTGTGTAGGCCTTTGGATTCCAATCCAAAGCCTCACAAAGTGTGTACCCTCCATGCCCTCCAG
This sequence comes from Suillus americanus, assembly GCA_016695465.1. Lineage (NCBI taxonomy): Eukaryota > Fungi > Basidiomycota > Agaricomycetes > Boletales > Suillaceae > Suillus > Suillus americanus. Next base: position 109,425 of record MU177963.1, on the reverse strand, counting down.
GTTTGCTGGCAGGTTTAGGAATCTTCGAATCTTCTAATAAATTCATGCTTGAAGTTGTGGAGTCACTGTCTGACAAAGAATCCAAAGAGCTCGCTGAATCCAAAGACTGAAGAGTTTGAGAACTGGAACATGTGAAAGTGACTTTCTTTGAGTATGGAGAGGAAGAGCAATCAGGATGCTTCAGCAACCACTTTGCAAGTTTGAACTTGGGGGCAGGTGTGGACAATGCCCTTACAATGGGAACAATGATACTAGCTTTAGGAATCAGGACTTCATCAGTGATAAGTGTGGTCGAGGGATGATAGACTTTGCCAAGTAGCTCCAGCTGGTCCATGAGCATTGAAGGAAAGGGTGGTGGGTGGAGATCGACAAAGATGAACATCCGGAAGATTCTGAAAACAAAGGCATTGAGTTGAATTATTCATTTGCCCCAGAGCAGCAAGGTAGATGTAGATGTAGGAAGCACGCATTTTTAACATATCAATATAACATATGCAGGAAGGTTTGATGAGCTACATGAACAGTACATACCATCTCACTCAGAGGCTCAAAGAATCATGGGGATCGAAGACAGTGAGCTCAACAGTACAAACCATCATGCTCAAAAATATTGTGTATTGGCAGTTGAGACTGAAGCAGGTAGTGGTCTCAGGTAGAGTGGCAAAGTCTGATGGTAAAGAATGGCTTGAGTTAGTCCACATTAACTCAAACTAGATGTACACGACCATACAAACAGTCATGCCATGTGTTAAGGTCGTACTCAATGGATAATGGATCTGAAGGGCTTTGGCCTCAGCTCGTGTGCTGTGCCCCTTTCCCAAGTATTGCCCCATATTTCAGAGACTAAGATATAGCATTTAATAGGACAGATAACTATCGTAATGGATCCAGTTGGGCTATCCGGATACCAGTTGTAGAGGTAAAGGCTAATTCAGATTGATTCTGGACTAGAAACTATCGGATAAGACTGTCCTAAGACAGAGGCAGATATGTAGACTATTGGAATCCATCCTAAGTCTCAGATAGGACAAAAGTATAGGACTCAAGTCTAGGTGGATATCGGATGGACTAGAAGTCTGGACGGAATGAGTGCAAACTAAGATGAGTATAATCTAAGATGATATTTGAACTGAGGTACTACATGACATATACAAGAGTTTATATACTACGGATAACTAATGGAATGATCAGTAAGCAAAGGTGTGAGGCTATGTACGAAGTATAAGCAAAGTATCACAAAGCATTGGTAAGTCAAAGTGGATCAGTAATCATAACAGATCAGTAAGAATAACAGAAGTAAGGGATAACCGGTTTACCGGTGCACAGGAATACCAAAAGATGAACAGAGTACAAGGATCAATAAGCAAGACGGAAACACAGATATCCAAAGTCCAGAGTGAAGGGAATTACCATAAGGAGATAGGCGCTGATTTAAGGTTTGAGCTTCGGATATGAGTATAGGTCGGATCCAGAGGTCTGGATATTGGATGTGCAGAGGAGTAAGGATATTGGATGTGCGAAGGCATATGGATATTGGATGTACGATAGTGTATGGGTCCAAAGCGATAGTGCACAGATCCAAAGTGATAGTCAACTGGGTGACTGGAGTCATGGATATGGATAAGGATAAGGATGTCCGGATGTATGAAGAAGGATATGTGGATGTATGATAGTGTATGGATCCGGACCAATAGTGGACTGGAGATCTAGAGGCATGGACGAGGGTTATGGAGGTCCGGATGTGCATTCGGAAGGCATGGGAATATCATCGGACGAGGTCCAGAATACGGGATATGACGCCATATGGAGAAGGGGAAGACCATTGGAGATGTCGAGCCAGGGATTAACAAGGGACTCCATACATTCAAGATGGGGACATGACTGTACAAACAGTCATGCTGAAAGGGTAGGAATGAGCCAGCCGATTATTGTTTATCCACCCCTTCCTCTGTCCTCTTCAATGAGGTCTATGGTGAACGTTGGGTGTTTTTAAGAAGCCTCAGCATGGACGACAACTACCATGAATTGGTGGAAGCCACTTTCAATTTGGCACATGATGATATGGAATTGTCATCCTCCAAACAGATGGTGAGTAACTTGAATTTGTTATTGATTTCTCACCGTTCTAAAAATTCAATTAAAGGACCATAATGACTGGCCCTCTTGGGCCAAATGGTCTTGGAAGCATGGTTATCTTCCAAAGGACATTCATGAATCCTGGAAGGCGCTGGAAGCCAGCCTGAACAATCTTAGGAAGGCCAATATCTCGAATTCTACACAAGCTGTCTCTGCGGTATTAGGATTAGGTATGCTCTTCAGGGAGTGTGGTTGTGCGATTGAGTATGAGGAAGATGAGGCTTCTTTGGATACCCCGGCCTACCTTGCTAACTCTGTCTTTAATATCTCAGTCCTCGATCTCCTGGGGCATGCAGTAGCTGATGTCTTGGGCTCTGTAGTGGGCATCATTGAGTCGCACATGAGAAACAAGAATTGACAGATTGAGGAAGGTGGGAGTGCAGAAGTCGAGCAAGTCAAGGTGTTAGTGGACGTTCAGGACATAAAGATGGGGCAGGAGGAGGAGAAGGAATCTGAAGTGGAAGTCGAGGAGGACAAGGACGAGGAGGTGGTGGTGGAGGAGGAGCCAGAGGAGGACAAGGAGGAGGAGGAGGAGGAGGAGGAGGAAGCGGATGAGGCAGAGGTGGAGGTGGAGGAGGTGGTGGTGGTGGTGGTTGAAGTGAAGCAGACTAGGGGGAAGAGATCCAGAACCCAACTCCCCTCTCGGCACTCCAAAAGGGCTAAGACTGAGCCTAAGCTTTCTTCAATCAAGTCCAAGAAGCCTGTCAAGGCTGAAATATGACGTTCTACAAGGGCAAGGCAACCTACCAAGAAAAATATGAATGTCTAGTATTTTAGTAGTATGCTTAGTTCTTCTTAGTTAGTCAAAAATACCACTTGTGACCTTACTGTTATATGAGAGAAATATGACTGGCCTGCAGCAACTATCATCATGTAGGACCTTGGCTGGCCGATGCAGAATTTTTCCCTACTGTCCTGGCCAGTGGGGTATACCTACTGTAGCATGTGGCTGGCTGACACTCATTTTCACCTCAGTCTTGGCTGGTGGGGATATACCTACTGTAGAGTATGACTGGCCGGCACACATGTATCTCAATAATATTGGCCAAAGAACATCTAGCCTCCAAATTTACCTTCAGCTTCAAATTAACCAAAGTAAACTCCATTAATGCTGTCGTCAAGTAGAAATGTTCATATTGAAAATATTTTGTTTTTGCTGGCAATTTTGAAATGATGCAAGAGTTCATGAGGACCTGTTGTGGTATGCCCTTGATTAGATGAGTGAAGAAAAATAATTTATGAGCTTAGATCTACATTCATACAACTACCTGAGTACTTGATTTTTATCTGGCCTGTTGGACACTACATGGGTACACCCACTGTGGCCGATACTAAGTTGATACCTTTACCCCAGGCCGGCTGTACCCTACAGGGGTACACCCACAATGGCCAATACACTATTCATGATTTTACATCTGGCCAGCCATGGTCTACAGGGGTACATCCACAACGGCCAATACTGTGTTGATTCCTTTTCATGCGGCCGGCTGTACCCTACAGGGGTACATCCCCAATGGCCAATACTGAGGTGTATATAGTGGACTTAGATATAGGTTCGGCCTGCATGTGTCCTACATGGTCATGGAATTTACTAGTATATTTTAAAGATAGGCTGGGCCAGCATGTGTTCTACATGGACCGGCCAAGGACTGGCTGGCCATGATTCTACAATGTTTTTGCATGTCCCGAGCCATGGTTCTACACATATAAATGACTGAAGTATGTGGATACCATATGGTATACAGCAGTACAGTACTACAATGGTTTTGGTGCTACGTACTGCACACCATAAGGGTTAGTTTAGTGATCCCAATTTGGTGGCTTATATCAATGTTTGGCTCAGACTTGACAACTCTTGACCTGACAACTTAAGAATTGAGCACGCCTTATGGCGGCTGAACTTCAGTTACCATACTAATCTGCAAAACGACGAAATGAATGCTTAACTTACGCGCGTTATGAACACTTACGAATGCTTATGACTTCACTAGCAAACTCATGTGATTGGTGGAAGTACATGTGTATCTCAGTTCTGACAAAATTTCCAAGATATGCTGTTTTGATCAAGATTATCATGTCTAGATAACTATGTAGCCGCATCAAGATAATCTAGCAATCAACGAGCTCCCACGCAAAGAAGTTGAAATAGTGTGTTCCACCTAGCTAACATTGTCGGACAGCTCCTAATGTTCTCGTGGATGAATTTCATGAGTTTCGTATACATAGCGTGAAAACTGGCATAAGTAAAATCGATTTGTTTGAATATACTAGTTGCAAACTCCAGCAAACCGCAACATGCAGCTGTTGCAGACATTGCCATAATATTGTTGAGGCTCGTGTCCGAGTGAATCAACTTATTGTAACCATCATGAAAGCATGCACGGCTTGCGATCTGAATAACCACTTTGTGCTCGAATGGGTAACGGACCTCTCGACCATCCTCAAGCTGTGAACTGTCTTATTAGTATTATACTCTGAATGGTAGCACTTGCAAAAAGATATGTACTCTTACTAGACCACCAAAAATGTAGTTAATTCTATTGTTTCCAGTGAGGAAATCGACAGTTGACTTGTTATGATTGACCTGGACTATTGGGTCAGTCCAGATCATCAATTGAAGCTCGTAAAGATTCTTGACAAGGTCTTGCACGCGCTTCTTGAAGCGGTTTAGTATCGTTGACATCGACGTGATGATGGTCTTGTAGAGCGCGGATATGTTTTTGCTGACCCATAGTTTAATTAAGTGATCTACAGTAATCATTATTGTATCAGCATTTACTATTGATCTCATATAAATAGCAACTGGGTACTCACCTTGCACGATGATGGACGAGCATGCATCACTAAGCGCAGTAGTTGCTACACTTAAGTGACTGGAGGAGTCATTGAACCCGCATGTATTCACTGTTTCAGCGATAACGGACTCCTTCACATCCTTTACAATGATTTTCATGTGCACTTTGTCAATCACAGGCACTACGGTGGCACCCGAGCACCCTTCGCCTTGCCAGCGACCTGTATGGCTCACAGTAACAGCCAATGCAGAGGATTGAAGGGTACTAGTAGAGAACTGAGGGGTACTACTAGTAGCAGCATTCAGTGTGCTCTCTGAATCTGCCGCAAGCGACTCCCTTGGGGGTCTAATAGGAGGGAGCTGGTACTGCCAGGTAGATGTTTTTTGGATCCCTGTCGTTTCATCTCTCTAAATGTATGATTAAGCACAACTCGGAGGATGTAAACATAAGACATACATATATGACACCATCAGTATACTCTTGGCGTGATTTTTCCGCACCACGAAGAGGCATATATGTATACACCATACAATACCGAGATGCAGTGTCACCTGAAGGTGCGAACGATCGATGGACTCAATCAGGTCCTGCAGCGCAAGGGGCTTTCCCAGTGAAAAGTGATGGTCTCGGTAAAGGCATACCACCCTCAGGCTGATAACTAGGTGGTATTGAGCTGTAGCCATCGTGCAAGAAAACAGGGGGAGGATTGATGCGAGGGGGCAATTCAGGTGTGTTCATTGACTCTGGTGTCTCTGATACACACCCGAGTTGATCTGCTGACGAGTGTCCTGCGATATTCAGTCCTGCTTGTCGAATGATAGGCACATCCTGTCATGTTGCCATGAGCCAGAGTACCAACAGAGGCCAAGGTCCTCACCTGCGAAACTCTTTGTCTAGAGGGCACAGTCTGGCTTGAGGGCATTGTGCTCAAGAGCAGAAATACAATCAATCGATAATCAGTTCAGTACCGTGTCCATAATAGTAATCTTCTTAAGGCAAAAAACAAAGTTCGTGAAGTGCTACATTCAAGGTAATCATGGTTCAAGCTGTACAGACAACAAACAAACACATCAATACACCAAATAGTTGAAAGTTGAAACAAACATGTTTGCAGCACCGCCTTACAGTCATCTACCAACGCTATAATTCAAGCTACATCCTGTAAATAAATAAATAAATAAGCACATGCTGCCACATGAGATAACGAACATACTTTGGTATTGGTTAATAAAGATAGATTCATGCTCTGATTCACTCCCGCACCATCACCAGCCCATCCTTGGGGGGGTCTCCAATAGAGTGTGTATCAGCATCATCGAAATATGAAGCTGGCGGGTCCAAGGGAAGAAACACATCAAGCTCATCGAGTTCAGCATTCAACCTTGTGATCCTTTTCACCTCATTCTTTTGAACAGCAGTAATGAACTTGACGTCTTGGGAAGCATGCTCTGAGTCACGATCAACCACCATATGTGTAAAGAGTGCTGCCTCTTCAAATGCTCGAGTAGTTTTATCCTCCTGCACCTGCTGTTCACCATCGAGGAAATGTTTGAGCCTTGAGAGCTTCTCCGCCTCCCAAGCCAAAGTCATTGAGAGATGACGGTGGTATTCAAGTTCCGCCTCTTTGTAATAAGCAGCATGGCAAACACCTTCAGTGGACATCTGCTGCAGGCCCAGGAAGAATATTCTGTGAATCTAGAAAAATGTGTCACTGGGAGTTGCTGCATAAAACATACTGACATACTGTTTCATCATCATACTCTGAATCTGTACTGCTAGCCAGTCTTCCCATCATGCTTGCTATCTTGCGCTCTGCCTGTGGAGTGGGGGGAGTTTTGCGGAAATAAGGGTGGTAGCTGGACTGTGAAATCCGTCTTGAATGGTGTTGTCCAGGCTTCCGCCTTTTCATAGGTGAACTGGCTGGATCAGCATGTGAAAAGTCATGGTGCCCAGAGGAAGAGACAGATGCTGCCAGAATCTCATTTGAGTCTTTGCTGATATTTGGGATGACATTATGAGTACCTTGGGGCGATGACGGTGTGAAAGAAAAATAGGAGCTAGGCTTGTGACAGCACTAGTACTATTATCCTGAAGGGCGCGAGAATTATATCTGACCCAAGAGGACTGCTATTGAAGCACTTCCTTCGATTTAGGCAAGGGAAGCAATAGCGCAAAGGGCTTAGAATCTATCCGACCTAGAAACCAGGAGCGACTGAATAGCGCTCAATTAGTAACGCAAACAACAAGTAACCAAACCAAAGATAGCGCTTGGTCAATTGAGCGCTAAGGGAATTGCACTATAAGAGTTAGAACGACTGAAGGACCAGAGAGTCGAGTCGCGATCATCGAGCAAGTGCACATTGAGTTGAGTGGAACAGTTGTCGGGACGAAAGTATGAGTAAAACTAGATGCCGACAAAGGAGAGAACAAGGCAGCGACAAAGTGTAGGGCAACTACCAACAGCGGTTCGGCCTTGCGTTTTGACTAGTAATACTAAGGGGACTTAGCGACTGCAAATTCAGAGCGGTTGAATGTCGTGATCAAGAGAAATGAGCAAGAATAGATCAATTGCACCAAAACTGAGATATAACACTAAGTGACTACTCTATCCTGCAGAAGTTCAGGGAAGGGGAAGTAAGTTGCCTGTATGTTTTGTGGGATATTTTATCATAGCGCGTGGAGGCTCGGGATACATAGGCAAGGATAGTAGCGAGTCAAGCGACTGCGTGTTAATACTAAAGGACTTTAGACATGCTGTGCTGAGGAACATGAGGATACATGTAATAAGACCTGCGACTAGTAAGTAGCGACAAGCGACGAGAGAAAACGCACCAGTGGAGATAGGTGGACATAGGTAGGACATGGGAGGACGAGGTACCCGGAAGTTGGACCAAACTAGCAATAGCGTGTGTCGCCTTAACAGTGCGTCGGTTTCCTAGTGCGCGCTAAGATCTAAGTGAGGGGATTTGTGTGGGGCACATGAATAGCGCTAGCGCCTGTGCAAGCCCAGCAGAAATATGTTTGTCACAACGGACAAAGGCTACTGGGTGGGAAAGAGCTTTGGGGGCTATCATGGTAGATGCGCATGAAAGCTTCAGCATAATCAGCCTTTGGGAAAAGCGGACTAGATTTTGGGCTATGCAGTGGACTGGTAGGTGGGGTTTCATCATTCTGAAACAGAGTCTGTGGTGCCAAGGACAATTTCTTCATTCCAAAACTGGAACTCATGCAAAGTTTCGCTTGTGCAATCTCCCATGTTGGTACACTTATGCAGTGGACGGCAGACGTGTCGGAACAACTTTGAATAACTCACTGTAAACATTCGTTTGAATGCACAAGCCGTCAGAGAGACTTCATCCTCCAGATTGCCCGCATCCTCGATCGGGAGGAAACTATCCGACTATTTGATCTTTACACATTGTTGTCCTCCTCCTCATCTACGCCTGGCTGGGACCCTCTCATCAATGCCGTCATCATGGAGGATGAAGAGGTCGCCAGCACAGAGACAGATCCCACTTTTGCTTGAGTCTCCAATGCAAACCAAGCTGCCCAGCTATGTCTACAAGCACCGCGCCCCGTCCACAATCATTTCTTGAAGGGTATCTTGTCTGATAATGCACGGATTGCTTTCAATGTGACTGTGAAAGCAGATCGCAGCCACCTCAATGTGTCTCAACTCCAATTGCTATACAACATCTCTGATTTCTACCATGCTTTACACCTCTACGCGACCCGCAATGGTTGCATACTCCCTGGCCAACTATTGTTCAATACATGGATGAAGTTTCACATCCAGTTGCATTCCACATTCCACGCTTGCAGAATCATGCCGAGTCAACAGATTCACGCCGAGCCACCTTCCAGTAATTTCCCTTGGGGGAACTGCGATGTTGTATTATTTAACCAGCGGGTCGATGGTGGTAACAATGGTGCGTCTGGAGTGTATTTACAAAGTTTAGCGGTGCTCACACTTCCTGATACCTGATATCACTACAGGATCTCATGTCGCTCAAGTATGAACCATATCTCAGCCAACTCTCCCCAAAGGCTCCTGTGCGCAGGTCGCCGAGTGCTTGTCTCAGCCACTGGTATATATCCAACTTTTTGACTTCGTCGTGCCTGGCCCCGAGCCATCCATGGGCATGTGGATGGTCAGGCGATCATATACTCGACACCCCTCACAGTTGGAGAGGGTAATCAGGCGTGGATGCATCATTCCTCTCACAGATGTTACGCATGCGGTAGAGATCATACCTGTCTATCGAGGACCGTTGGGTAAAGATGTGAATTCCGGGAATTCACTGGAGGTGTTTGACGAGTATTTCTTGAACAATTTCGCAGACAAAGAACTGTACCACTCACTCTCGGTGATCTTAGACAACTAGTAGATAGCTTGAATTTCATGTAGCGCCGTTTTCAACCTCAATCTGATCTTATCCATCTCTTGATCTTTGCCTGATAACTGCAAGATCTTTGCGCACCGAATCTCCGAGAGTCATAAATACTAAAAGAGTATGGTGTACATGGTGTACGAGAGTGTCCCTCTCAAGACGAGTCCAAACATAGATGTAGCTCTAAGCTTCATTCGATTCTGCCGATCGGTGTTCCTCAGCGCTTGTAGTCAGCAAGTGCAACAAATATTGCCTCGAGGCTTGCTCGAGGCTTGTACTAATAATAGCTAGCCTGTTATTTTATATAAATGATGTAGGACCTTTCTTCATCTTACTACTTCGCCACATACTGATTCTGATCGTCAACTGCTATTCACAATGAGGAAAGGCAACTCATCAAGGAATTCGACCCAAGAAGCCCGCTCATCTAGCGAAGCAACAGCTCGTGGAAGCTCGGTATGTGGCTTATGAGGATCGCTTGATTTACTCCACTCTAAACATTGGCATCGATGCATCCTTCGTCTAGCACCGACCCCGTGGCAGAGCGGGTCGGTTACTGGAGAAGGTTAGGGACGGTGCTAGCAAGTTAAGGGTCACAGTGAGTCCACGAGCATGCGTAATGAGTGTCCTGGAATACGACTAAGATTGCAACAAGCGCTCGAAGGACTCCCGCAGCCATAGCCTTGCTCCCCCGAATGTGTATCATCAACGTGCTTCATCAACCCCAAATATCATCGAGGTAGGTTCTCAAACTTGTCCTGGTCGCTGTGCTCTCTAAATTCTGGTGGTCGCGCAGGTTCAGGCTCCGTCTGATGTAGAAGTGGAGGTTGGTACCCAATCGGCACTTCGGGATGCACAACAGGCTGCTGACGGTTTCCAGGACACATATCTCAAACCCCTCAGGATATTCGACGATGTTATCGGGAAGATCGCGGATGTATGGACCCTCCTCTTGATAGGAACTGAAGTAATCTACCTCCACAGGTGCATCCATATGCAAAGATGGCACTAGGCGTGTTGTCTTGTGCAGCCAAAGTATTTCTTTTTCTTTCTTCCTATCTTCCACCGCTCAGCAATCGTCGTGCAGATTATTTTAGCTCAAGCGGATCGCAACGCAGCGGTACTCGAACTTCTCAAAAAATTGTGTCAAGTTTATATGTTTATGGCACAAGATCAGACGCTTGGCCAAATCTCGTCAATGCGCATTATCCTTGGACAGATCTCTCAGCAGACCCTTGAATGTGCTCAATTCATCAAAAATTATTCGCAGACCAAGAATTTTTGTGGGTCATAAGAAGTTGCTGCGCTTTGTATTGTCTCAAGCCTCTACATTATCACAGGGATGAGACTCGGAAAGAACGTCCTCTCTGAAACGAACGATATGATCCGACAGTACAGCAGCGTGTTGGATACGCTCATGCAAAACTTCCGGGACCAAGTCGCTCGCGACGTAGCCATACACGTTCACCGTACGGGTAAGTGTTCAGACGTCCTTGTGATTTGACATATAATCGTACCTTTTCAGGAGAAATACTAGATCTCAGTGGTCTGACTTATGCAGCGGGCGCGGGACTAGATACCAGAAAACAATGCCTCGAAGGGACGCGCACGGAAATCCTTTCCCAGATTACGGAATGGGCCAACAGCACTGGGGACAATGTTCCACGCGTGCTGTGGCTGTCTGGCCCTGCAGGCAAGGGCAAATCGGCCATCGCCCACACCATTGTCAAGTGGTTCAACGACGTGGGAGGGCTTGGTTCATGCTACTCTTTTGACCGCCAGGGAGAAGCAGATCGTCGCCATGAAAAGATCTTTTCTACGATCGCGCGCGACCTGGCTGACCGTGATCCGGAGATGAGACGGGCATTAGCAGATGCAGTTCAGACCGCGAATTCGCTCAAGAATACAGCAGATATCATCGAGCAATGGCAGAAACTTCTTATCGAACCACTGAAGAAGTCATGCGGGTCAACTGCGGGACCCATCGTGATCATGATCGATGCACTGGACAAAAGCGGTGGAGTAGAGACACGAAGAGTCCTCCTCCGTATTCTAGCTGGCAAATATCAAGACCCAGCTGTTCCCAAATTCACAGACCTCCCGGCCAACCTTCGCTTCATCGTCACCTCTCGCCCGCTTGGTGATATCAAGGACGAGTTTCGTGGTGTTCAGCATATTCGACAGATGTCGATGGATGATATTCCAACAACAGCCGCAGAGCGCGACATCCGTGCTTACGTATCCAAGGAGTTGGAAGGGCTGGATTTCCAGGACGAAGTGTTTGCAGCCCTTGCTGAGAAAGCTGATGGACTTTTCGAGTGGGCGCGTCTCGCCTGCGAATACATCAAAGAGCCCCATGTGGGGCTATCTCCAATTGATTGCTACAACGCTGTGGTGTCACGCGATCCTGCTAACAGAATTCCGCTGTTGCATGACATGTATCGCCTCATTTTAGCAGATATTATGCCCAAAGTCCTGTATTCTCAGAAAGCGCGTTGGACGGCACTAGCCAGATTCCGCTCGGTGATGGGACAAATACTAGGCACAGCTGAATCCCTTCCTTTAGCTTCCCTGAATGCTATGAGGAGTTGTTTTCCGACGCGAGAGGACATTTTCGACGTGGAGCTTGTAATATGAAGCATGGGCTCCCTCCTCAATGGCACCACCAACTCAGATTCCCCAATCCGACTCCTTCACGCATCATTCGGCGATTTCTTGACGGACCAATCATCCAGTGGAGAATTTTTCATCGATCTGTCAAAGGCGCAACACGACCTTGCATTCGCGTCACTTCGAGTGATGGAACATAGTCTTCGATTCAATATCTGTCATTTAAAGTCGTCGTATGTGCCTAATAGCAAAGATATCGGACTACAAGAACGAGTCCAAACATGCATCTCCCCACATTTGTCATATTCATCTCGATTTTGGACGTCGCATGTACGAAACACAGTCTTCGACAAGGAGCTCGCGAAAGAAGTGGAATCGTTGTTTGACCACGAGCGTCTGTTTTTCTGGCTCGAGTTGCTCGCCCTGATCAATGCGCTCAGCGGTGCAGTTGCTGCCCTTCCGCTCATTCCCCAGTGGCTAAAGGTGAGCACATTGCTACCGAATGCCAGATAAAGTGCTCATGCGCAACCACAGGGTCATCCCGAATTCAAAGATGTTTCGTCGACTGCAATGGACGTACAGATGTTCATTCAAGTCTTCGGCAGCATCATTTTACACAGCACACCACATCTGTATGTGTCAGCACTCCCATTCTCGCCTGCCAACTCTCCGCTATCTAGAAAGTTTTCTGCGTGGTTTCCGAATACTCTTCGTGTGGCATCTGGACGTGATATGACTTGGCCGGCTGTTCAGATCGTGCTCAGGGGGCACACTGATTCAGTTAACTCGGTCTCTTTCTCACCAGACGGCACTCGCATCGTTACTGGTTCGGACGATAAGATGGCTCGACTCTGGGATGCAGGGACGGGAGAACCACTTGGTGAGCCCTTGCGGGGGCACACTGATTCAGTTACCTCGGTCTCGTTCTCGCCAGACGGCGCTCGCATCGTCACTGGTTCAAGGGATAACACTATTCGGCTGTGGGATGCAGGGACAGGGCAGCCACTTGGTAAACCCTTGCAGGGGCACGCTCATTATGTCAACTCGGTTTCGTTTTCGCCGGACGGCACTCGCATCGTCAGTGGTTCTTGGGATGAGACTGTTCGGCTGTG
>MU177963.1:13200-95436 GCA_016695465.1 Suillus americanus | reverse complement strand
CCCTTGCGGGGGCACACTAGTTCAGTTACCTCGGTCTCGTTCTCGCCTGACGGCACTCGCATTGTCTCCGGTTCGGACGATCGCACTGTTCGGCTGTGGAATGCGGTGACAGATCTTTCAGCATTCTCAGATGAACATCGCACGGTCGAGTTCACCACTACCATGAAATGGAACACTTGGAACAATGACTTCATTTCCTTCTCATCCTACTCTATCCATGCGCTGTGCAACACCTCTGAGTTAACAGAGGCAGCATCCCACGACGACCACAGCTCGACCCCCTTTGTACTGAATAGTGACAGTGGATGGGTAGTAGGACGGAATCATCGGCTCTTATTCTGGGTACCACCCGCTTCTCGACACCCATTTTATAACCCTGCAACTGCATTAGTGATACCCAGAGGAGGTCCTGAGCTTGATTTGAGCCGCATGGCACACGGACAACACTGGTACAAGTGCCAAGGAGAGTGAGTCTCTTCAAAGCCCTTTCCGTCCCTCGCACTTACTAAAATCAACACTTGCAGACCTTAATACTGCAATGATCGTGTTTTAGTGATTGATCCTTTGTGGAGATTCTAGATATATAATTTGCATGCGATAGGTACAGTATACTCTGTATTCTATAGCCTCTATTCAGCATCCAGTGAGAGGACTGTCCAAGCAAACGACTCATTATAGAGCTGACTACATGACTCGTTGGAACTTCAAGTTGGTGCTAGTTTGTGAGGGCACATAACAACGGAAAAGGCATACCGATTCCATCAGAGATCCGGCCAACTTGCGCGTGCACCGTGGATTGTGTTGAAATGTATAGCATCGGTGCTTCCTGCGGACTGAGAAGCTGAATAAAAGGACATCGTTGTTGCAGACATCTGTGGTCATTCAAGTTCCCGTTGCACCGGGTACATTCAAAATGGGCTAAAATAAGGTGGGACGAAATATGTAGTTCATTGTCTTCATTGTACAGTACAACATGTAATCGCGATATCCACGAAGGCGGTGACACCATGAAACCGATGCGTGTAAGGGTCATGTGAGCTGCGAGGCATAAAAAACAGCTGGAGGGGGGAAAGCACTGGGAAAGAGCAAGCGAACGGGGGAGTAGGAGAGGTTCCGGTACGATAGAGGGCACTGAATTGAGGGTAATATTGGACGCAGGTGCACCAGGGTGTCACAACGGGCGTGCTCGTCAAGGAACTCTTCGATAGTCGGTTTCTGGAGACTCAACAGGAACAGTCTAAGGACTACAATTAAGTTCTATAAATCTGCATTGAATTCGCGATAAATGAGTGACAATGTGAATCTTTGCATATGGGACTAGGAGAAGCGGACTGCGACTTACGCGCGCGTTCAACACATACAGGCCCGGAGTCCTCAGTCGCAAATCAGAGTTACTGGGTAGTGCATATCATATGACCATTGCCGTGGCTCACTTCATCCACTCCAATGCAAAAATAGGAGGGCTTGGCGTAGTGGCGTCTTCATTTCAGCTCCAGAGGCGTGAATGTAGGAGCGATCGACAATAGTTGGAGGCAAGAGGTGCACTACTAGATGTCCATGGGAGTTCACGCCTTTTGGGCGCAACGTTTATTACTCCACAACGCACACACATAAAAATATAATTCTTTGACAGTTCAATAGACTGAACTCTGAGGTACAACATCTGCTATATTTTTTTTTCGAAAATCGACGTGTTGAGTCCAGCGGAGAGTTACCGCGCAGAAAAGTGCATTTTCCCTATGTAGAGTTCGCGCCTTTTGTCACACCAAGTCACACGTCTGCCGCAATGCCTATTTGCACTCCGCAGTGTCCGCAACGTTCGTACAGTGCGTTTTCGCATTGTGTCATCTCGATGTAACGCTTTGGATAGATTGTCATGTCTGGAGCATATTTCTTTTATTGCAGATGATTCTGACAAGCATGTAGTCCCGGAGAAATTTGTTTTAGTATTCTCTCATCGTGTATAATCATCATACAATATTCCTGAATTTTATATGGTGATCTGATCTTTAGAGCGAGCCTTACATGCACAAAACTAGCCTCCAGCACCAATAAGTTGGCCACAGGACGAGATCTACTTCGAATTTCTTCAAAAAAATGGAACTGTGTATTATGTTGGGGGGAACCCATATGCAACATACATAAGGATTCCGTGCAGAATTGCGTGTGCTAGAGTCAAGGCGCGCGGACTCTTGGGACACACGGACTCGTGGGACTACCTAGTATGCAGAATCCCAATTACAGAGCTCAACTTTACATAAGCTAAAAAACCTTAATTATTTACAGCCACTAGATCTAAACTAGGTTACGAGCGATGCGTTTTGAGCTCAGGCTACTTGTAGCTCTACAAAGTCACTGCTGAGTGCTGCAGCTGCAGTGCAGCATATGTTTTCGCCCCTCCTTAGTAACAGGTATGGGATGGTATTCCATAATCGTTACTAATATGTATTACTAGTATATCGTAGCGGCGGCGAGCCCGGCAAATTCCTCAATTTGATTCCTTCCTCTGAAGCTTAAGCGCTAAGCTTGAAGCTTTGAAGCTTCGAAGGTTTGTACGCGTTGTCCCACGAACTATCCATGTTCTTGTTTATTTGCCTAAGTCACCCACCCACCGTTTAGTATCATTGACATGGTTACATTTCCTTCTCTAGCTCACTTTGGGTTGTAACTTTCCGCGGTGGTGCTCATAATTAATCGCTTGCGCGCAAGTTCATTCTGCTACTAGTAAATGCATTCTATACTCGCAATCCAAACATACCCGGGCCCCTAATTTATACGAAGTATGTTGTTACATTTCACTCCCGCGATCTACAATCTCCGAGTCATTTACCCGCACCCTATCAGTTCTCAGTCATCTCCATGTCTCTCTTTTCGACATAGCCGGCGATGTCGTCGTCGTCATCGTCCTCCACGAACTTTTCTTACTCGCGTTGGAATCCCCGTCCTCATCCCTTGCCTTTCGCGTCACTCCTGTGGTTCACCAATGTCACCTCTGTGATAGATGTTCCGGTAACAGCTTCATGCTTTTCAGCATGACCTCGTGCCTTCTGGACCCGGTCTTGTCCTCTGGTTGGTCGCTGTCTCTTCTGTTTAGAAAACTCGTCCGACAACGCGCCAGTACTCATCAGCAAAAGCTCGGTGCGCCGACTGAAGAAATCAGCCAAGACGACTGCAATAACGTCTTTCTTGGTACGGCAGGAAGCTTTGCGAGGAACAAAAGCCTATGCGGCAGACACTAAAACAGGAACGGGTAAGTTGTTGTAATACACAGCATCATTGTAATGAAACTACAGAGGATCGTTGTGTTGTCTCAATGCCGCTGAGGAGGCAGTGTGGGCAACAAATCACCACGGGCTGGTGTTGGACGACGAAAGGTAGCGCAATATTATCTATTGGTATAAACATCAGATTCAAAACTTCGAACAAGTGTCAGTATATAAATACAAAATTTTTGTCTCCATTGTTCATCGCATGGTTCAAGGAGGTCACACTCGACATACAATTCCTGATTCCTGCTACGTTCACTCTGAAGTGCCCCAGTAGTACTAGTCACCGATGCCGAGCCCCTAGGATACCTGGGTTGAAGTTGACCCTTCCTGAAGATCATCAAGATTCGACTTCCTCCATGTTGAAGCTTGAAGTCTCAGATTGTCCGATCATTTCCCGCCCCAACCTCAGGCTTTCTGAGCCGTGAAGATCATTGTCATTGTCGAAGACTGTACCCGTCCCCCCTGAGAGGTAGTAATAATATAATCTATACTCCTGGATGTCCTGGCGACAGACGACGGTTGATGACATCTACTGATGAGCTAGTCTTGTCAAAGCATGATAGTGCCTCTTGAACTTGCTACATCGGCATCAGTGGCCCTGAGATGGTGGTAGTTCCATTTAAAATTTGACGCGTCATTGCAGGCACACTGGCTTACTGGAATTCCCATAATCTACATAAATACTGTCTGCGATACTGAAACACAAGCGTTCAGTATCACTGCCTTTTAGCGTAACAGTTAAGCGGATGTCAGTCTTGACTCAGTTACAACCATCGTGGCTTTTAATAAAAGACGATGGTCATCGACGCAGAAGATCTACGACCGACGTGGCTTTAGTGCTTGGGTCGGGGAGGGTTTCGTGCATTGACACGAGTTCATGGTACCGGCGTCATTGCTAGCATGTCGTATGCTTCTTATTTTTGAGGACCAGAGCTCAGTTTATTTAGACTGGCCACCAGGAGTAGTCTGAGAAGCGAGACGTGATGTAGTTCGGCTTCGTGTAGTATCGCTTAGTATCGGTTTCTTGAGCTTTGCAAACTCTTTACAACTCTTATGAAGACGCCATGCAGCCATAATGTCTGACGGACCCCTGATTCATTTCTGAGCAATTCATCGTTAGTACACATCCCTAATAGTTGAGCGTGCTCAAAACAATCACCAAGGATAAACAAGTCCTGCTTGCGATCAGGACAGTGCGTGCAAGGAAGTAGTTCCTAGGGTGTGGGGTCTGCACCCAATATCGCAGCGTTGTATCCGTAAATAAGGCCAGCAAATTTCGAAGTTTGCTGCTAGGATAGGCAAGATAAAGATGGACATGCCACATCTCATATGGATATGGATAAGACGGTGGCAACAGTGCCAAAATGGCACGAGTCTGAATGGAGTCCTGGCGTGTAATGAAATTGAGGCAACAGCATGCAAGATGATCATGAGCGTGTGCAGCATCTACGTGATATTGCTTCGAGCGTCGAGGGCTGCCCATAAAGTCCCGGAGCGAAGCGTGATAAACTTCAACATTTCCGACCCCATCATTCAAGATCACGGGTGAAAATGCCTCAAGCATCATGGCCAGGCTCCTTCTATCTGTGTAAAAGAGTTCTTGGAGTTCCGCTAGTGGTAACGGTCTGACTAGATGGATGATAGACGCTAACATCCGGCAGTGTGCAAGTGGATCTTCTGAGGTTGCAATAATCTGCCGATAAAGCTGATCGATGTCAGCACCAACAATCGAGTTTTTGCGTAGTAATAATTCTAGCCTCTCCTGTGGATGATGGCCAGTGGCAGATATAAAATTCATGGCCATGGCGGCGTAAACAAATAGACCGCCTGCCTTAAAGACCAATGTCTCGAATTCATCCTTCGATGGCCAGGGGATGGGTGGCTGACCAAAAACAGCAGGACGACTTGTCCGTGTTTTGTCCAGCGATGCTCGCAGAAAGAAACGCACATCCTGTATGGTGTCTTTATCACGAGTAGTAAGGAGAATCTCGTGGACACCGGAGGGTATGGCAGCGCGGATATGAGCCTCGGGGCGGCTTGTAAATATGACGTGGATGAATGGCAAGGCTGGACCCGCAAGGGTGTCTGTCAACAGCGTGACTAGCCTTGCCGCCTCTTCAGAGGAGAAACATTCATCAAGAGCATCGATAATGATGGCATAGGGCTCTTCGCGGAATCTCAATATCTCGAGTGGCTTTATGACGAGCTCACGCATCTGATCTGCATGAGACTTTCCAGGTGATAGGAGGCTGTCGTCGTTCTCGATCGCTTTCACAATATCCTCTCGAATGCGCGGAAAAGCTAGTGCCAGCTGGTATGCAATGGTAGGAATGATGACGGCAGCTTTTTGCGAATGCTTGTGCGAGAAGAAGAAAGTGGCAGCAAGCCTCTTCGCTGCTTTCATCTCCTCAGCTATGGTGAACACGATAGACGTTTTTCCAACACCTGCAAGACCGTTGAGCCAGATGTTCGTCCGATCACGTTGGTCAAGGACTTGTGTTATGCTCTTCCGAAGGGCAACGCGTGTGTTTTCCATGCACCGTGCGTGTGGCTGGCGAAATTCAGAATCGAAAATGCCGCTATATTCTACGACATTGCATAGACTCTTCCACGAGCCGTTAGAAGATGAGGAATGTACTTAGAGACGAGGTTAGTACGATTCATGGTGCGGAGGAGAAACTTACCGAAATCCATGGTGGGTGGGCAGGATGGACGGGAAAAAGGCAATAAGCTTTACGGCGCTCATCATTGCCATGGCTGTACGCATACGTTACACTACTATGTCTGACTGCTACAAACATCGCATGACGTAAGCAGTATCGGCGAACGACTTTGTCGAGACTCTGACATGCGACTCGGAGGTTGCTTACCAGGCTGAAGCTGAAGTTCTGAATTTGTCCAGTCATTTGTAAAGTCAGACTCGATTATGCGATCTTAAGCTTGATTCCTGCCACACAATGCACATAAGGAGGATGGTGTGAGATGACGGTGGCGTATGCTATACCCTGCAGCGCCGGTATCGTTTATGATGGACTTCGAGTCATTCAGCGCTTTGAGTGGTTTTTGGTCACGACTTTCAATATCATACATATTCTACTAGAACATATATCCCTATAGTAATACAGCTCTCATCTCCAAAAGCAAACACACAACACCCTCACAACCCCGCACCACTCAACCACTTCCTCACAAACAACCCAGCCTCCTTCCGCATCCCATTCGTACACTCATGCCCCGCACCCTCCTCCACCACAACCCTCTTAACACCCCCCTCCCCAACTTCAAGACCTTCCACAAACTCTGCCGACGCCACCCATGGCACAAGCTTATCCTCCTTCCCCGAAAGCACCAATACCTTCTTCCCAAAAAACGGATTGGAAGCGTCCTTGGCGCGGTACGCCAGTTTTGCGGGGTCATGCGTTTCTATGTATGTTTTGAAGGAGGTGGGAAAGTAGGGCGGGGAGAAGGGAATGCCTGAGGCTTGAGCGCGTCGGGAGATGAGTTTTGTGTAGTCAGGGCACCCGATTATGGGGATTCCGAGGGTGAGGCGGGGTTCTAGGGGGTTGTAGATGAAGGTAAGGGGAACTAGGTAAACATTGGGCACATACCTCGAGAAAGCGCAATCCAAGTCGAATGCCCTCCAAGACTCGTACCGCCCATACCCCATTCCACAATTGTCCGTTCACCCGAGGGATAGAGGAAGGAAGGGAGGTGGTCGATTAGGAAGGACACGTCTTCTGCTGTACCGGCTTCAAGTAGGGTCAGTCTCAGATTCACGATGCACGTTTGTGGCTTGGACGTACTTTGGATGGTATACATGTCAACGCTGAATGAGGGGGTATCAGCATTCATGTGCCATGTCGTGCTACGATACATACGCATGCTGATCATTATTCTCAGCCTGATCCTTGCTCCATGCGAAATTCCGCTTCTGATCCAAGAGTCTCGTCCCATGGTTCCTGTGATCCTTTTCGCCCACCCACCATCAGCACAGCACCCTCCCCTCCGAAGACGAAGCAAAGAGTGACTCACAAAAGCAACAATGATAAGATCTTTCTTCCTCTCTCCCCTACCCGATCCATAACTCTCATCAAAAATAACTTTAACAGTATCGACTAGGTGTTTTTCTTGTGCGCTTTCGAAGCGGCCGTGGAGGAAGAATAGAGCGTGAATGGGGTCTGTGGAACTGGAGCTCGAAGTGGGGTGGGAGTAGACATCGACGAGGAGGCCGCCGATCAAGAGGGTTTGTTTAGTGGGTTCCATTGTGGGTGCTGTGTTCAAGAGGGACTAGTGTGGTCTCATGCTAGGAATGAGTATATATATCGTCCAGCTCGCTGGCCTGGTCTCGTGCACCCGATCAGCCGCAAGTTCCTGCGTTCCCTTGTCATGTGCATATTAATATCAGTATTTCGCAAACGTGGCAATTATCGGTGTCAGATGATGGTTCGAACTGAAAAGCGCCATCGTGACTTCTGGTAATATAAAAGACGTTGCACAATGCAGATCGTCGACGTAACCTAACACATGCGACGTGCGTCCCTCAAGCCCAGTTAGAGAACAATTGCGCCATAGCACTGGCCACTATGCATGTATTTCAGCCTTTCAACCCCCATACGTATCGCTTCAATTGGACCAGTGTGATTCAGTAAACGATAGTAAACCACGCACACTACAGCGCTCTCGTCATCCCCCACGTAGACAACAGTAGTACTGGCTATTTGCCATGGACGACAAGAGTGTGATGTTGGCAGGACGTTGAGATTGACACTGCCAATAATACCAACTTCTACATAGTGAGGTTGAGATTCTGAGAACCGAAAAGCATAGTTGTGATCATAGAGTGGAAGCAAAACCAACAAGGTCCCACTGCCGATAGTATTTTGCTGACCTAAGCAAGTATCGTTCGTTGATCGGCCCGGGTCAGCTGAGCCTGTCAGACCTGGTCGGACTCGGATATGTATATGCAATACGACATATTTCATACTGTGTACACTCACAAGATTGTGGGGTGCGCCAGCAGCCACCACTGACGCTGACACCCGGGCCAAATTTAGCAGAGCTAAATGCACTGTACCCATCTCTGAATCTTCTACCTTCTGTTAGACTAGACCAAGTGACCAGCCCGTCCATGAAGACGATGGGTGCACGAGCAACCAAAGCGTACTTGTAATACTTAGTATATAGGCTGCTATTCGAGTAGAAGCCGCTGCTTGAGTTCAAGGGCAGTGTTTCCACGGACATGTATCGACACGAGCATGGTACTGGCGTCATTGCTAACATGTCGCTTCTTGTTTTTGAGGACCAGAGAGTTCAATTGATTTACACTTGCTAGTAGTAGTAGTGTCCAAGTAGCGAGAATTGATCCAAATGGCTGCATTTATAAGATTCTAGCTAGTTAGGTTCCGTGTTGCATCGGCTAGTGTCGGTTTCTTGCCATTGCTAACTTTGCAAACTTTTTATAACTTTTATGGAGACGCCATGCAACCACAATGTCCGACGGACCCCTGATCCAATTCTGAGAAATTCATGGTTAGTACATGTCCCTAATAATTCAACATGTTGGGGACAATCACCAAGGATAAACAAGTCTTTCTTGCGCCCTGGACAGTGTGTGCAAGGTACTTGGGGTCTGAGGTCTGTACCCAATATCGCAGTGTTTTTTTCGTAAATAGGGCCAGTAGATTTCGAAGTTTTCTGCTAGGATAGGCGAGGTAGAGATGGACATGCCACATCTGATATGGATATGGATAAGACAATGGCGACACTAGAATGGCACGAGTCTGATTGGCGTCCTGGCGTGTAATGAAATCAAGGCAGCAGCATGCGAGGTGCTCATGAGCGTGTGGACCATTTATGTGATATTGTTTCGAGCGTCGAGGGTTGTCCATAAAGTCCCGGAGCGAAGCGTGGTAGATTTCAACATTTCCGACCCCATCATTCAAGATTACGGGTGAAAATGCTTCAAGCATCATAGCCAGGCTTCTTCTATCCGCGTAAAAGAGTTCTTGGAGTTCCACAAGTGGCAAAGGTCTGGCTAGATGGATGATAGACGCTAACATCCGGCAGTGCGCAAGTGGATCCTCCGAGGTTGCAATGATCTGCCGATAAAGCTGATCGATGTCAGCACCGACAGTGGGCCTCTCGCGTAGTAAGAGTTCTAGCCTCTCCTGTGGATGATGGCCAGTGGTGGATATGAAATTCATGGCCATGGCAGCGTAAACAAACAGACCGCCTGCCTTAAAGACCAGCGTCTCGAATTCATCCTTCGATGGCCAGGGGAAGGGTGGATGGCCGAAAACGGCATGACGAATTGTCCGTATATTGTCCAGTGATGCTCGCAGAAAGAAACGAACATCCTGTATGGTGTCTTCATCACGAGTGGTAAGGAAAATCTCGTGGACACCGGAGGGCATGTCAGCGCGGATATGCGCCTCGGTGCGGCTTGTGAATATTATGTGGATGAATGGCAGGTCTGGGCCCGCGAAGGCGTCTGTCAACAGCGTTACAAGTCTTGCCGCCTCTTCAGAGGAGGAGTATTCATCAAGAGCATCGATAATGATGACATAGAGCTCTTGTCGGAATTTCAACGTCTGCAGTGGCTTTATGACGAGCTCTCGTATCTGATCTGCGTGAGATTTTCCAGGTGATAGGAGGTTGTCGTCGTTCTCGATCGCTTTCACAATATCCTCTCGAATGCGCGGAAAAGCTAGTGCCAGCTGGTATGCAATGGTAGGAATAATGGCAGCAACTTTGTCTTTGTGTGCATGTTTGTGCGAAAAGAAGAAAGTGGCAGCAAGCCTCTTGGCTGCTTTCATCTCCTCAGCTATGGTGAAGGCGATAGACGTTTTTCCAACACCGGCGAGACCGTTGAGCCAGATGTTCGTCCGATCACGTTGGTCAAGGACTTTTATGATCCTCTTCCGAAGGGCGACGCGTGTGTTTTCCATGCACCGTGAGTGGGGCTGGCGATATTCAGAATCGAAAATGCCGCTATATTCTACGACATTGCATAGACGATTCCATGAGCCGCTAGAAGATAAGGGATGTGCTTAGAGACGAGGTTAGTGCGAGTCATGGTGTGGTGAACGGAAGTCAAACTTACCGAAATCCATCGTGGGACTCGGAAATGTTGAGCGGGGTGGATGGGAAGAAGGCAGGTAAAGTAGCTCTCAAGCGCGCTCATTGGACCCCACGTTACACTTTCCATAGTGTCAGACATGTCATGGTCTGACAGAACGTCGCATGACATAAGCAAGTATCGGAACTTTTTACTTGTCTGCAACTTGTGAAGTCAGACTCGGATATGCAATCTTGATTCTTGATTCCTGCCACGATGCATAGCTTGTAACTCACGTCAAAATGTTTCCATCATAATTGCACTGAAGCAAGTTGATATTGATCAGGAGGATTTCAAGCACTCAGCGTTGTGCACTCCAGGGCCAGGTTGAATCCCAGCTCGGAACATTTAGTCCGAAGTTGATGAACTGGGTAGGTCTGGATCATGGTACGTCCCGTCGCCTGTACCTGCCCATATTAGCTTTCTTACAACCCACACAGAACCCTGCGTATAGCCTTACATCTCCCAGACCAGCACATAAGATACCCAACCCAACCCACCTCCCCGGCCCCCTCTGAGTTCCGTCAACGAGCAGGCTCAGCAGGGATGGATCACGTACGCATCACAACCTCTAGGTCGAGCTGGATGGCAGGAGTATGTTTAATTGTATCATTGGCTAGTCACAGGGTGAATTGATTATTGGCCACGTTCAAGTTAGTGAAATGTGTGTTTATTGTTCTTCTGTCCTGCTGAATCCTAGTGATACATCGCCGCGAGCGCTTTCGCTAGATAACATTGATACTCCTGTTCCCGTGTAGCCCTCCACACGCTCAAATTGGTTATTAGGCCTCAGAGGTGCTGTTCGGTGCTGACACCATGTCATTCATACCTACAGGGTTTTTCATAAGATCATCCAACATTCTGGGTGTGAAAACTAATCGATAATCTCCCACATTTGTCCGCCGCGGAGTCGGCGGTAGCACTTCGCGTCAACATGCTGTTCAACATTCGATATCCAACATTCAACTACCACTGGGAAGGGTGCTATCACACCAATCATGGGGTGCACCAGCAGCCAACGGCGCCGAGTCCCCAAGACACCTGGGTCAAATTCGCCTGAGCCATCATGTCCTTTTCCTGAAGAGCTTCCAGATTCAAACTTCCTCCAAGTTGAAGACTCAGATTCTTCTTCTAAAGCTATAGCCGTGGCGCTTTGGATCTTGTCGCTTGCTAGGCCACGTCCAATTTGGCCCCTTCCTGAAGACCTTCACGATTCGGACTTACTCCAAGTCGAAGCCTCGGATTCTTCTTTCAACACTATAACCGTGACGGATGGGACCTTTTCGCTTCCTAGGTCAAGTTTGGCAGAGCCAATTTCGTCCATTACTGAAGATTCGAACTTCTGCCAAGTTGAAGCTTCGGATTCTTCTCCTAAAACTGCAACTGTGGCGGTTGGGACCCTGTCGCTTCCTAAGTCAAGTTTGGAAGAGCCATTTTCTCCCTTTCCTGAAGACCCTCAAGATTCGGAGCTGCAAACTGAAGTCTTGGAGTCTTCTAAAACCATAATCGTGTCTGTTGGGTCCAGGATTCTGTCTCTTCCTACTGAGTTGATATGTCACATTCTGCTCCTCCTTACGCTCGGGGACCTTTCTCGCTGTGTATCGGTCTGTTCTTTCCCGTGGTTCAATAATTCGTTTAGGCTGACTTTTGGGTTGCGCTAGGCCTGCAAAACCTTCTGGCGTGTGGCCCGAAGTTCCTCCGACATTCAGTTCCTGCTCGGGCTTTATGCTCAGGGTTTCACTGATACTCTGGACTGGGTCGACGTTTCTAGCAAGATGTATTCACTCAAGAGATTGGCATCCATGTGGCGGTCTGACTTCTATTTGAACCCAGTTTTTGAAGAAACAGTGGCTGTTGGTATCGTCAACTACTCTCTTGACATGCAATCCGTGAAGTGTGGGCTTTGGTGGATGTACGCTCTGGCAGCGGGTAGACTCTTCATTCGGGGGTACGGAACGAATACAAAACTCTCCCAGACGTGGCCCAGACGCAACTTGGTCTTGCAGGAAGATATCTTCTTCTTTATGCTGAGGTCGGTTGCCGTCGACCCTCTGCAGGACCTTGCGGTTGTCGCGTTCGAGACCGGTGACGAGCAAGATCATGACGTCTTTTCGGTGGCATTTCGGTTGGCTTCATCGCAACGTCCACACCCAGATGCTGCATGCACTTCCTTGAAGTGCAAGCATCCCTGTGATATGGTACCTGGAACTAACCTTGTTTTCTTTGTGGGTCGGCCTGCGATCTGTGGGGATCGTATAGTTGTGCTCTATTACACGAGCAACTACCGTTCACTGCAGACAGCGTCCAACATCTTCATACAAGTGATAAATTGGAGAAAAGGACGTGTCAAAGGTGTAAGTCTACTCTACTCTTGAAGACTCTGCCACTCAACATAAGCAGTATCCTTTACGTGAACAAGGTGGTAGAGAGGCAAATTCCTATCTACTCGACGAACAAAGAATCGTTGTCATTGGCCCGGAAAGCCGTATGACCCTGTACACATTACAAGAACTTGATGGCTCTCCTCAGCAACGAATTGTGTATCTTCTTCCGAATGTTCTACGAAGCCTTCGGTTCTATCTCCCCCGAGGACTATCTCGCGTCATGCCACCGCTCTATGTTATTCATGCCACCCCATTGTTTCGCGGGGCAGCGGCTCGCCCAAACCTTATTCCCGACTATACAACTTCTCTGGAGTCACAGATTATGGTTTTAGAGGTTCTCTCTAGCTCATGGCAGGTGATTTTAGTCATCGACATGGCCATCTTCTCAGAAAGGGCCATACACTCAGAGATACCTGTTCCCTGGTCAGACTGGGGACCCAAGTACGCACGCTGCTTTCCGCATCATCCAAGCCACCGAATCAGTGTGTTCGGCAGTAAAATGGCCTATGCTCTTCCCCAGGATCATGCCCCTGAACCTGGACAAAGACTGGAAGAACTCCCTGCCGATGGTTCCTTCTACGTGCACATCTGGGACTTCAATAGAACCATTGCTCACTCGGAACGTTCGGATAATGTTCACGTCCGCAATTTGCCAGGTCGTCTCATCCGCAGGTCCGGTCGGCTAGCTCAGTCGTGCTTCGATGGTGATGATGGAGATATTATTACTGATCATCCCTACACTACTGCTGTCTGCCCCACGGGTTTCTCGACGCGTTACTTTGACAGGTTTTTCCTGGAACAGGATCGACTTACTTTAATATGGGTGGGTGCCCTTAGTATGAATACAGGGATAGTTTAACGTGACAAACCCGTAGGCTCGGCCTGGCTCGGTCTATATTCAAGTCGTTTCTCCCTCACCGATGGAAGTTAGCTCAGATGTTGGACAGGCCCAAATAGCTCGGAGTCCAGAGCCGCAGCCGGAAAGACAAATGTAGTCT
This sequence comes from Suillus americanus, assembly GCA_016695465.1. Lineage (NCBI taxonomy): Eukaryota > Fungi > Basidiomycota > Agaricomycetes > Boletales > Suillaceae > Suillus > Suillus americanus. Next base: position 81,668 of record MU177963.1, on the reverse strand, counting down.
CGCTACACATCTTATCCTACTGACTAAACTCGAGACACCCCGAATAGACAGTCCCTGTCACGGACGAGGCGAATTTTCGGCGGCTATTGGTGGCAAGGCTTACGGAGTCGCTGAACGACGGGCGTCATGGATAGATTAAAGGCCCTATCAATTTCCTCAAACGAGTGGACGAAGAGGGCTAAGGTTGCAAATCGTCAAATATAAAGTATACCTTTCATTTTTGTCTTTCAACTCACATTCGCTACATCTCTGTAGATTCTCATCACACATTAATTTCACGTACGCTACCCTCAGCCCTCTTTTTCCCAGTGTCTTGCGTGCGCTGCGATTGAGTTATACACTACAATTGTCAATTATACACTTGTTACTAAACTTACATCATGATAGAACTTACCCGGTACCTAGTACATTCCGTTTAGTGTCTGTTCGTCTTAAATGCGTCTCCCAGATTCCCAATCATCCTCTGTGCAGCCTCTACACATATGCGTGCATTTCACCGTACTATGTACATGGTCTGTCTCGATCCTAAACAAACACCCATCCGTTTGTTGCATCGTGACACCAGTGCATCGCCCCGCTCAAATTGGACTGTAAACCGTCTGTACATTAAACCCCGCACAGTTCTCGATATCCATGCCAGCCGCCCTCCGCTTGAGTAAAATATCTAGAAACAGCTCTATTGGAAGTCATTGTCAGCGCATATGGTAGGGTGTGCAGCTATGCATCAGTTTGAAGAGTCGCGTTGGGTCGAAATTTCATAGTTTCAGGATGAATCTGTGCCTCGGCTATGCCGAAGAATACAAACACTACCAGTGAGTTTCTACATAAGTCAGGAGCTAAATCGAATACCCTCATGCAGAGGATAGAACTTACCGAGATCGGGTTGTTAAGCTATGGGAGTAAGCGGAGCAAAATCATCAAGGAACGATTGCGTTCCTTCTATTAAGGGGAGACTACTACCACGCTATATACAACAGACAATTCATGACCATCATATCGACATCTCCCAACCCGCGTAGGGACCCCCCTCGGTGATCGCTCGTAACAACAACTTAATCGTGGTGTATATGTCAAGTGTACTGCATGGCACGAGATGAAAGAAACCACTCCGAAACGGAAATGTTACCTAGATAAAGCTGCTTTTGAGATCGCTCCCTCAAGAAAGTCCAGCACCTCCTCCACTGATGGGCGATTGTCGCTCTGTATTGACCAGCACCGCCGCATGAAATTAAGGTGATGTGATGGAATTTGCACGCTATTGTTGATGGACTGTGTGACTGGCTCTTGATGTCTGTACTTTGACGCTACGACTTGCAGGGTAGTTTTAACCCACCAGTAGGGCAACTTCTCATATAGCACCTGCAGAAACTGCGTCAGGTGCCATGAACAACGTAAATAAGAGACCCACATGAAACATGATACACCCGAGAGAATAGATATCACTGAATTTCGTGGCAAACTGCACAGTTTGACCAACCTCAAGGACTATCAATTCTGGAGCGGCCCAGCGAACTGCGCCAATTTGGTAGGAGAATGCCGGGTTGGACTCTACCATAATATTTGAGACACCGAAGTCTGCAAGGCGTGGGGATCCATCGGCAGCAACCAAGACATTGTTCTACGATCACGATCAGAGCACGGATACACGGTAATTGTAAACCTACACTAGTCAGATCGCCGTGAATCACGTCGTTATCGTGAACTGTCCGAAGCATAATCGTCAATCAAAAGCCCTCGTTTGACGCAGCCAACCCGTTACTCACGATATTTGAGTCCCTCGGTGATCTGTTTGAGCTTTGAGAAAAAATAAGTTCTTGAAATCGGCTTCGTAAAAAATGCTTACAATATGAAGTCTACCCATCATCGTGAGGGTTTTATGCGCACGATTAAGGTACGAGTTCAATGTCCCGTTCGGCATCCAGGGAGAAACTAATGCACGAAACGGACCGAAGCCCGTCACAGTGCCTTGCAGGCGTAATACATATCGATGCTCCAGTACGGTCCAGATCTTGATTTCACGGTCAATATTCTGCATCCAACAGAAACTAAGTTCAGACAAGTAGCACTTTCAGAAGCTACTCAAACACACGTAGTTTATTTTGGCAACTTCGTCTTCAGTTAGACTTGGAAACCGTGGAGATTTGACTGCAACCTGAGAATAGAGTGAGCACAAGAACAGAAAAGATGGATGTCTGAAGAACCTCTTCCGGACACGCGCCTCTGTTCAATATGCATTTGTAAACGTCTCCAAGTCCACCAGAAGCCGTCGGAAAACTGGCTTGCCTGGTGACGCTACTTGGGTCCATAACGCAAGAACCGCACATTGAAATCTGAGGAGTCGCGATCCGAATTAAAGAGACACGTTGCGAATTCGCTTTCTCATGAATCCCGGGGTGGCGTCCACATTGGTCATCTTCAGGGGTATACACAAGGGTTGTCCGGCTAATGGAAGGCCGGTCATCAGAAGTCCGAGCAACATCGGATTCCTTGCGAAGTGACCACTGGCAAAGGTTAATCTGTTGCTGAGAGTGAGCTGGATCGAAGAAGGTAGAAGTAGACTCAATGTACAAGAAACTTCGTGACAAGAGTGGACATACTGGGCACAGAGAGAGTATAGGCAGTGGGAATTGATTACTGCCTGACCAGCCTCGGACTTGCGTCTTATAAAAAAGGACTACAGTAGACTTTAGCATCAGGAAGTTGGAAAATCATCCAAACGTCGCGATAGTTCCGGGAAGTAGACATTACGGCAGGGCAGTCCTAACTGCCATTAATGAATGTGATCCACGTTGTGTTGGCGTTCCACCACATGACTTCCCACGTTGCGCGAGGCAGCAGACCTTCAGAGAACCAGCACGTTGCTCCGCGTAATAGAGTTTGTATCATGGTAAGTACTACAACCTCTGAACAGGGCTGTCAGACGGCATTGCCTAGGTACCATATCTAAGTCTATTATATCTGCTGAACTATACCTAACTCTAATTTCATAAGCCTTGAATGCACGAGTTTGGGTATGTGGTAACCGAGTAAGCACTCTCCCAATATTACACCATCGTTATATTCACAAAACACATGTTGTTGACCTTATCGTGGTTAAAAAGTACATGAGGGTGAGTGTGTAGGCATCGTGGTGTGTGAAGGAAGGCCAATGTAAGGTGTAGAAGAGGGCGGAAACAGGATGCTGATAGGAATGGAGGACGCGACAGGTTGATAAGACGTTGCCGGCGGTTATGGGGGTATCACAGGGTGGTGGGGCAGCGTCAGGGCGACAGGATGGCGCATGAGCTTGAACCTTAGCGTGGTATGCAGAGGACTGAAGCAGGGCAGGGCAGGGCAGGTCGTGGCGGCAGGAAAGGCTGTGGTTGGGCATTACTATGTAACAGCCTTATGTAATGGAAGGGTCGTGACTCGTGCATGGCAGCTAATCTCCTGCTAGCCAAATATATCCGAAGAGGATAGGCATTCCTTCGTAATTATCGTGGTAGCAGGAGGTCACAGATGCGGTCACCCCAGCGGGAAGGAGCACTAGAGCCGCAGGTAAGATGTTGCGCTCGCCGGGGGAAAAAGTCTGTAGCTTATATACTAATGTTTGTCATTTTCACTGTCCAATCGAACCAGTGAACAGATGCAGAAAGTTATTTAAAAGTGATGTATTGTGGGGTATTGCAACAATCTAGCTCCATGCCTTTTCTTTGACGGTCACAATGCATGTCATTCAACAGCCTACCTGTCGACTTTCTGCCATGCTGTCTAACCTCTCCGAGTAGAGCCGGAGGAAGGCAGTGTGTCGGTGGTATTCTCCCAAAAACGCATCCTCATCGGGGACCACGCGCCAGGCGTGCGTGATCGGATCAATACTATCCCAGCTGCGTGCTCAAATTGGGAGGCATGTTCATTCGCGCTATCTATGATGAGGCTCGTGCGTACAACATCATGTAAATCGTAATGTATCAACGTTATCTTCCATTTTTACCACTCGTCGCGTGTATCAGTGACAATTCGACATTTTACAAGGTAATATTCTGATTGGCGATGCGATGAGTTGCGGAGTTGATGATCCTTGCGGAATTGCCGAGCTATATCTGATCCTGAGAAAGGGGCCATGGTGATGGTTAAGTGCGTCATGGCTGAGGCGTGTTGTCTCCCATTTACGTTGCTGATATCGTGCAGCTGTTTTACGGATCATTTGCCCTACCACTTGGTGACGCAAGCGATTCATATTATCGCGCAAAAATCGCAGGAATAAAATCCTTCCGTCAAATCACTGACATTGATGGCTACAAGGAGCATTCGTTGAATTGTTTGTCTGTCGAATTCAGAGATTGACCAGAGGGCTCCAGGGTGGAGTACTTGGGAGCTAGCAGAGCAACAGATGCTTCGAACAGACCGGTCACGAGTGCTGTGCACTTGGAACGGCGTCTGTGCATGCTGCATTCCCAGTGTGTCGCATATTACCATTGTCTTGTTTACATACTAAGTATGTCACGAGGAGTCGGTGTTGCCAGTGCATGCGGTAATTCTGTTGACACAAAAGATAACATAAGAAGAGACAAGACGAAGCATTGCTTCAGATCCGATACCTTATAAAGACGGAGCATCATTCGACAGTATTCCTTGAAGGTAGTACCTCCTCCACTAACGAATCTCTCTCTCAATCGACCATGATCATCGCCTGAAAACCAGGTATTCTGGATCGGAGTCAACGAACCTACTACGCTAGGTATTTGAACCTTACATAAAGTTTCAACGTGTACAGCGGTCTTGAGACTGACGGCTTCCCATAGGACCCGCAGGCGGGGGTGTCGGTGTCACAAGCAAGCCAACGAGAGAATGAGCTGTACCGCCAAGGCTGTATATGTTTTCGTCGCTCATTCTATGGTTTGATTTTTCGGGGGTCGAGAAATCTCGAGCGACTCGATGGGTATGATAGCAAAGGCAGAGTTGGATCGTACCATTATATTCGGGATACCAAAATCTCCTATGCGAGGGGAGTAACAAAAACCAGAACATTATTCTACGAGCACAACTTGGATAAGAGGATTATGGACACACAGGTTGTATCAATTAACCGCATTGTTAAAGTCACTATGTATTACATCTCTATTGGACTGCCCAAAGTATGCATTAGTGCAGTTCGATGTTCTGGGCCAGCCTGAAATGATGCACAAGTCCTCTGTGTCAGAAGTAGGGTAGCATCCACTGGGGACACACCGATCATTGAAAGTTCACCGCGAGTATGAATCATCATAATCATGGACTCATTAGCAGAAAGCTGCATGGGATCACCTTGGGCATTTGGTGTCCGACAAACCTGTTGCTTAGAGTCAGATGAACGCCATCGACAACTGCACGTACATGATAACAAATATACAAGACCGAAGACATGTTGCAGGCGGCTGAACTTGAACATATCAGTTGGAAAATCAAGTGGAAAATATTCCACCTGTAGTAACACCAATGAACTGCTAGTTGTCCTATATGTAGTCACTTCCATACGTCAACATTGCGAAATTGACCCCACCGTTGGGTGGTTGTTGGGAGTAGAGACTGCATAGGCCCAGCCGCCCAGGCCGGCGGGTCCAATTGATCAATTGAGCACGCCGCGACCGGTATCACGAAATAACCCTGCGGATATGAGTGAGATTGACATGAATGCTCTCCTTCCACGAAAAACGCTCACAATTGCCAACACCTACCTGATTAGTAGTACGACAGACAATAAGCATGCGCCAACTTGCCATGTTGAAACGTGGATGTGATGATTGTGAAGAGGGCCGGAATTTGCCAACTTTAACGAAGCATGTAGATCGCTCGTTGATCGTGAGGTTTTCATGCTTGCGATATCTTAAAAGAGTACATGGATTTCAAGTCAACCAAGCTTAAGGTAACTAACCGTCATAATGTTTTTCTTCTTGCTTTGCAGGTCTTGGCTGGAGAAGGTCGTGAGAAAGCTTGGGCTTACCACTGGTGGTAGTTACGGTGACGGCCTGCATGATCTCACAAAATCCATAGTCAAGCAGTCATCCGATCCCACAGCTTACGGTAGTTTGGGGGATGTGTGGAAATGCAACTACAACGCATCCGGTTCTCACCTGCCAGTGGAGGTACGTGTACTTTGCGCATAGTCATGTCCAGCAATCTGAATCCCTGATAGGTAGCGGTCAAGTCTATGAGAATTGATGTTGCAGACGACGTTTCCAAGGCCACAATTACTCAGGTATATTCTCGGTTTCTTCATTACATCAAGCTTGCTTATATCTCATGGCTTCACAGAGACTCTTGACCGATATCCATGTCCGAACACAACTGCAACACGAGAATCTTTTGCCCTTGCTCGGTTTCAGTCATGATTTCGGGCCATTTCCAGCCATGGTTTCTCCCTGGATACACAACGGCACGCTTAACACCTATCTTCAGCACAATTTCACAGAGTTAACCATCGAATCTAAGCTTCGAATCGTGAGTTGTTTCTCCATGCTACCACGTATCGTGGTATTCATTAGAACCGTAGTTACGGCAAGTCGCTGCAGCCATCGGCTACCGTATGTGGAATCTTCGCTAGCTCACAAAAACACTGATTGACAACATCGCAGTCCACTCAAAGGGCATTGTTCACGGAGACCTTACTGCAGTACGTACTATTGTCTAAACCCTGCTCTGCAGCTCTGACCTGAAATGGCAGAACAACATTCTAATCGATTCGGACTGTAACGCTCAGGTAGCAGACCATGGAATCCTCGCCATGTGTCCCGAGTCCCCAAATACCTCATATCTCAGAGGCAGTGTGCGATGGGCTGCTCCGGAGCTCTTCGATGTTCCCGAAGACGAAGAATCGTCGATTCCTCCGAAGCCAGCCAGTGATATCTATTCATTTGGATGCATCATGTTCCAGGTATTTCGCGTTCGTAGTTGCATTTGTTAGCAACTGATTCAGATATCCCGCAGGTTATGTCTGGTCAACAACCTTACGCAGATGTACAGAACAATCATCAGGTCACTATCTTGATATTTAAGGGTAAGAAGCCCGCAAGACCCTCAAGTCCACACATCGCTGATCCTTTATGGGATTTTATTGAGAAATGCTGGAGTGATACAGGACGTCGTCCATCGGCTGTTGAGGTTTTGAGCTTCTTAGATCGGGTCACTTCATTGGAGTTCAAGTAAGAAACCGTAAATTTACCAGCTGAGCACTGATCAAGCATTATTTTTATTTGAATTTAATATGATTACTATTATGTGATTATTTGTTCTGATTGAGGTACACGTGCAGCCCGAGGCCGAAGGAGCATGCTGAAACCACGAGGAGTGGCGTCTCTTCATGAGACACCTCTTGCCACAGTGGATCCTGCGCGCCAGGCTCCAATCAATCATTAATCAACCTCAATCTTGCACATTCGTTGCATAATATTGGCAACGCTTGTTGGAGCAGGGACTTGGATGAAGCATGTATGTATGGGTTGGTTTTGATTTGCATGCTACAAACGCTCGACTCAGCTTTGTGTGTAAAGTCTTCGGGATTTGTCACATCTCTCAGCCTGAGGTCAGTGCAGATATGTTCATGCCATTTGTGCACAAGCTGGATATCCGTGTTATTCTAGTATGTGATAGTTGTCATGAGATGAGGGTCGTGCCATTAATCTACTCAAGTCCGAGTCACACGAAACAGAGCTGCGAACTTCATATTAAAGACCATTCTGTTTGGTCTGCCTAGTACGGAAAAACGTATTGGTTCATACATATGAAGAGAAGTATTCGGGATCATCGATCATCATTCAAGGCGATAGATCAACAATCTACACATCGGCGACGTAACGAAGTATTACCACAACCTGTTGCCAGATGAAGATGACCATATGATACTGAGCTTCAAGTTAAAGCTGTGTCGGGCAAGAGACAGTCTGCTCAAACTGGGCCTCCTTTACGCCAGTCACTGGGAACGTGCGTTCGGTATCTTCGGGCACGAGTCGCATTGCAAGAAAATCTGATGATCAAACAGAAACTCTGATGCATGATTCGGTTGCCAAGTTTGCTACAAGCCGTTGCCGCATTGTGCCGTCTTCCAATTTACCATGGGCGCATTCCTTTCAGGCACTGTTTAAATTCGTTTCCGCCGCCGTTTCACCGAAGTCCGAATGCTGAACTCCACTGCATCTTTTCATCTTTATCTTGGACGTTGCTACTGGACCGTGCACCGGGGCTAATTTTCTCATATGTCACCACCTGAGTCAACGCCTTACGCTGGTCTCTACTGCCCTCAGCCTCCGTGCACATCCCTTCGCAAACGGACGACTATATCATATAACTAATAATGAACAGCCTTGAGGCACTTTATACCTGTTTCCAGAGCTCTGGTGAGCAAAAGGCAGTGCAAACATTGTATCAGTGACACACCACTTCTCTAAATGAGTCGACTGCAGACCACTGCGCTCTACTTCAAGTTCAAGCTCAGGCTGCCTTCGAGGATAAGTGATGCGAGGATTGACCGTCCTTATGTCATATGTCTGGGAGTTTTCCATACTTTCCTCTTTATCGCACATAACTAATACAAATATCGCAGATTGAGTATGTTTTCGGTGCGCTGCAATCTGAAGAGGGTTAATATCAGTGCTTTACTAGATGTCGCCTGGACTCGATCTCTGGAACCGAGTGGATCATCGCAGGCAATGAAAACTTGGGTGGACGTAATTATATCTGCGTGCCACTCGATTCCAAGGATCGAGTCTAGGCGACATCCATTTCCATCGTTCAGTAGTGGTTTCATAAGCCGAAGAGGATGTGAGCCAACTGCCGCCCGCGTGACCGTTACACCAAAAGGTAGAATACTGAAGGCTTGGCTTTCGGTATCCGCGACGGCGGGCTGGTGTGCTTACAGAGGAGCGTAGCTACCTGCTAGCAAAGGCGCACTAGTATTGTTACACACCCTAATACCTGTCGGGTACTACTCATAGATCGGATATAGCTGGTAGACGCCATCGAGAGTTCTTATCTACAAACGATGGGCAAAGTACAAAGGAACTGACATCAACTATGGCTGAATTATCGCCCGTACTTCCACAAATTCCAGGATGTCCTCGTCAGAAGGCCGACCTTCTATATGTTCTGACCAACATCTCTGAATGAAATCCCAATCACAATCAATGACAACAGATATGGGCGGCCTTTTGGGTCTTATTCCTTGTGAAATGCAGTTAATTATGGCTGGTTGTTTGCGGATGTAATAGTATGGGACCTTGCCCTCCAGAACCTACAGAAGGAGATCAGCTGGTTCAGTGCTGGTGGATGATACAAACTACGCGCCTCCAGCATGATCCCTCCAAAAGAGTACACGTCACTTTTCGGCGACACATTGTTTTCATCACCGGATGTCAAATATTCTGGCGCCATGTACGGCACGGTGCACGTAAGGTCGGTAGGTAATAAAACTTGACTTGTTCCAACAGGAAGGAAGGCAGAGAGACCAAAATCGGTGAGGCTTGCTATTCCGTTCTTGTCAACGAGAATATTATTCTAAGACTTCTTTAGTTTAGCATTCATAAATTTCATAAATATGCACGTACGCCGCTCAAGTCCCCATGGACGATTGACTTCGAATGGACTGCCCGATTCGGCGTCAGTTCACTTCACACGAACGATAGATCAGAGAACACACGATATTGAAGTCCTCGAGCAACGTCCTCGAGCTAATGAGACCTTAGCGTACTGGTTATGTCGAGAAAAAAAATGAGCGAACTAGTGCAAACTTCCTGTTGTAAGAAAGCATTTTGTGCTCACGCTGAACGTATCCGGTCAGCGCACCATTTTCTAACCATGGTGAAACAAGTGCAGGGAGGGGGCCAAAACCATCTGCAACTCCCCAAAGAGGAACAATATTTTTGTGCTTAAGTTTCAACCATAGCTTAATCTCTCGGGACAATCGCTGAATGACCAAAAGTCAGTTGAATGAAGGCAAAACACATGGCTGCTAACACGAATGATTGTCGACATGTTCACATCGTTCTTCAAAAGTATTTCCTTGACTGCGACCTAGATTACTGTGAGGAAAGCAGAACAAAATGAGGTACAAGACACCTACGTCGACATAAGTTGTCATAGTAGAAGAGAGCTGGTGGTGGGAATCTACTTGTCGGACGCTCGCATTGATGTCTCTTAGATAGAGTTTGCACTTGTGAACATATGCAAATCCTCCGGAGTTGTGGTAATCCCCGTTAAGCCGTAGGACTGAGTTCGTCAGATCAATGGCACTGAAGACTATGAGCTCAACAGTAGTATGCAACAGATATAAATATAACTCACCCGAAACTACGAACTAAGACTAAGTAGAGGACCTTCTTGATTGGAGGACGGGATGTCTCCGCCGATAGACACTGACGCACCAGGTTCAGGTGCACTTCATCAATCTTTGAGTTCAAAGTCCGTTGAGACCTGTGTAAGATAAACTTCGCAAGTATCATACCTCCAAGGTTGGACGAAAAGGCTCTGTGCCCTTCACTTTTTCCGAAAGCACTTGACTCTCTTCAAAAATCCACCAATATGGCACCTTTCCTGACAACACCTGGATAATACTGGTGTAAGGTACATCAAAGGTTGATGCACTCCAGAACGCACCAGAATCGCGACGCAGCCATATGAATACACATCTCCGACTTTGGTTGGCTTTGGCGCTCCAGTCTGGCTGGCATGAACAATAGATTCAGGTGAAATGTACCTCGCATCTCCCAAGAGCTGCTCGCTGAATATCCCACTACTAGCTTCAGCCAGTATCACGGAATGACTAAAGTCTGTGATGCGTATATGGCCTGATCCGTCAAGGAGCACGTTGTCCTAGAAACGTGGTTAGAATATTTAGTAAGTAATGCGAGCAGCTGAAGCATACGCCTGTTAAATTGCCATGCACAATGTCCTTTTTGTGCACTAAGGACGCGTATGAGTTCCATGCATGAAAACCTATGGGATACTAACAATATTCGATACCATCCGCTATTTCAAGTAGCTGCCAATTCGATATTAGAGCTGAAAGACTTGTCCGTGCAACGAAGCATTGACTTACAATATTGAGCTTCTGATGCGCAGATAAATTGGAGTGCTCTCGTTGCAAGTAGCCATGCAACGAACCGCCTGCCATCCATGGGTATACAAAGGAGGGGAGAACTCCGAAACCTGCAGTCATTCCATAGAGGACAAGGATGGTATCGCGTCTCAACCCTTTTCTAATAAACACCTCGCGACGAATCCTCTGCCAAGCAATATGTACACTATTTAATAACGATTTTTTGTACAGCGATGCTGAACTACATGTTTACTCACATTACATATCTTTTCCATATCATTTTGACTGTTAACATTATCCCTCAAAGTCTTGACCGCGACCTGTTGACTGATGCATTACCTCCAAATTCCTGGATTAATATAAATGCACTAACCTCGGTCTCACTCGACTCATGTACCCACATGCATTTCAAAGTCGCACCGAGGACCTCTAAATCATTAGCACGGCAGTCACACTTCCTGAGAACTTCTTTCAATATTTGTTTCACTGGAAGTTCCGACAGCATCATCTTCAAGGTGGTTTCCGCGATGTTCGCCTGTGACCACAAGAACTCCACGATGCAGGCAATCGACGGGCGGCGTTCGCTGTCCCTCAACAAGCATTGTCGTGCAAACCGCTGGATTTCTTCGTCGATACAAGTCAATTGAGAGAATGGTTCGGTCCCCCGTAATACTGCTCCCATAATGGCAATAGCACCCTTCATACGGTGATAAGGTTGACGTCCAAAAAACACCTACATAATGTCAGCAACATAGAATCAAAAGAGAACACCGACGCACCCGCATCATGATACAACCATATGCGTAAACATCGCCGGCCTTGGTTGGCTTGCCCTCTGGCTGTTCCATTCCCCCGAGCGGCATCATTGCCTCCGGTGGCATCCACCGGCTATTGCCCCCGTGGCAGGAGCTGAATGTTGTACTGTTCGATTCTGCGAGGATCATCGAGAGAGCGAAATCTGCAAGATATAGCCTCCCGTCATTGCTGACCAGGATATTGGTCTAAAATTATGGAACCATTATTTCTTGCCTAAGAGTATGATGGCAAACAAAACTTACATCTGTCATGTCACCATGGACAATATCCTTATCGTGCACTACAGGAGATTAGTTGGTGGCTAAAAGTGCAAGACCATAGTACTCACAATACTGAAGACCGGCTGCTACCTCCCTTACCTGACATGTCATATCAGGGCTCAGCCTGTCTCCGCATATAATATACATACCATAGTTAACTTCTTCTCTCTCGAAAGACCAACCTCCCGTCTCAAATAGTCGTTGAGTGTTCCGTTTTCCATCCATGGAGCAACGAACGCGGGAAGCGGCCCGAATCCTTCGGTAACACCCTCAAGAGGGAGAATATTGTCGTGCGACAATCGAATCCAGACGTATGTCTCGCGACGAATCCTCTGGTAAGTTCAACGATCAGGGAGTGGAATGATGAACTACTCCGTGCCCTTACGTTGCCCGTTTTTTGTATTAATTCTCCATCCGCACCGGTAGGGATTCTAACTGATTTGACCGCGACCTACATTGCGATAAACAACAATACTGTAAACCTTCTGATGTTTTAAACGTACAAGACGGGCCTCAGATTGTGTAGACATAGAACATTTCCAGACGTCACCGAGCCATCCTGAAGCAGTGGGAAATTGTTCCAGTCTTCGGATGGCTGTTGCAGAAATAATATTTGGTTCGAGCTTGAACGCAACAACGCAATCACTCTTCTGCCAAGTCAATCAAATGGTTATTGATGATGTATTGATGAGCGTAAAATTAAGATCGACTTACAACGGAGTTGCACATTGTGAGGTAAAATCCTGAAGTAAACGGCTTACGATATGACTTCAACCTTATATGCACGATGAAATGGATGACATCAACAAGAGCATCTTCTGACGAAGACCACGAGGCTGTCAGGGCCAGTACATATGGAAACAGGGGCAAACCCTGGGGCCTAAGGCATGAGTTATGTATATCTTGCACTGATATGGTTGATCTTCTGGTGGGATGATGAGACCGCATGTTTCGCTGCTATTCGTTAATATCGTCCTCCAATAGTCCACTACTCTTATCGGATGAACGATAGAGGGCACGAGTAGATACCATCACGTTGGCGCAAGATAAGCTTCCCATGTGCACTGTGCCTCCAGCCTGGACCATACGTAAGACCCTATCTGACAGATACTAGTAGATACTGCAGTGTCATGGGGTCCATCTCATTGCGTCTCATATCAACACTCGTTGATGTAGCAAGAAATCTGTACTCACTGTGAGGAGAAAGCAGAGCTGGGAGGGACTTTCTCTGAAAACCACTAGAGTTCTTCGGGAAAACCTACGGCTTGCACAATCGTCATCGACGTTGCTCCGTATGTGGTCTATTTCAATACATCCGCGCGTCCATTCGAGGGTCAATTAGTCAGATTAAATATTCAATTGTAGCATCACAAGGTGCTGCAGCCTGAGCGCCCAAAGGCAAAGATCCCGAGAAGAAGGGTCTTACGGCGGCGGAGAAGCGAAAGGCGGTGATGAGGGTTACAGGCTTCTAGTACTAAGCGCCTCCCTACCGCTATGTTGAGAGAGAAGAACGATTTAGTAGGGGCGAGGGCAGACTCGGTCACTCCGGATGCGGCACTGTGCCAGAGTAGCGGAGTTCGAAATGCGAGTTCAACACATGCTGCCCTTCACATTTTCATCATCCTCCGATCAACGTTATGGCAGTCACCCGCGCCCTGAGCCAGCTAGTCGCGCTCAGAGACCAATATTAATGCATGAACGCTGGTGAACGAACCATGCGTGAGTTTATGGAAAGGCTCAATTCAGGTCAAGTGGGTCAAGCAGCACCCTACATATCTACATAGATCCAGTATCGAGGTTCGATTTCAGCTGTAATCGATCTGTCCGAACATATGTTCAAAGACTACCGTATTTCCAGACGCGGGCGTCACGTCGCCCAGGAGACGGAACTCATACATGCGCAGTGAGCTGTGTGGGGCATAGAAAGTAGGAAGGTCCAGAACCATCGTTCTTAGAGGCTGCGCAAAAGACGGTTTTGAATGAATGTCCTTTAAAAGACACTAAACAGAACGGACTCAGTGAGTCTTCAATAAAATTTAATTTCAGTAACTGAGGGAAAATTTGAACGAAGGTGGCGAATTACGTATGTAAGAGACGAGAGGAAAGAGACAAAACGAAGGTAGGTAAGTACTCGGAATTACTATGCATGACAATGGGGTGCAGCAATGTAGCGAGCGTCAGTTAAAAGACAAAAAAGAAGAGGGTATACTCGATAGTTGATTCAAACAACATTGGCGCCGATCCTCGTCTACCCGTTTGAAGAAATAAATGGGGCATCCAAGTTCCAGAGTAGGGACTGTTTATTCGGGGTGTCTCGGTCGTCTCCGCAACTTACTCAGGAGGTGGAATAGTCCAAGGATGCAGCGAGATTGCATTTGCTTTGTTTGCTGCAGCTCTGGGCTGTGACTTACTCGACCCTGTTCAACCTCCGGGCCTACCTCAGAAGTCGGTGTCATCAATGAGGGAGAAACGACCTGAATCTGAACCGAGCCAGGGTGAGCCTATCATTTAATCACGTTAAAACATTCCTGTATCCATACCAAGAACGCCTACCCATATCAAAGTAAGTCGATCCTGTTCCAAAAAAAGCCGGTCAAAGTAACGCGTCGAGAAACCCGTGGGACAGACAGCAGTAGTATAAGGATTATTCGTGATAATATCTCCATCGTCTTTGTTGAAGCACGTCTGAGCCAGCCGACCGGGCCTGCGGATGAGACGACCTTGTGAATTGCCGTCGTAGATATTATGCGAACGTTCCGAGCGAGTAATGGTTCTATTGAAGTCCCAGATGTGCACGTAGAAGTAACCATCAACAGGGAGTTCTTCCAGTCTTTGTCCAGGTTCAGGAGTACGATCCTGAGGCAGAGCATATGCCATTTTGGTGCCGAACACGCTGATTCGGTGGCTTGGATGATGCGGAAAGCAGCGTGCGTACTTGGGTCCCCACTCCGACCAGGGAATCTCGACGGGTATCTCTAAGTGTGTGGCCTTTGCTGAGAAAATGGCCATATCGACGACTAAAATCACCTGCCATGAGTGCGACAGGACCTCCAAAACCATGATTTGTGACTCCGTAGAGGTCACGTAGTCGGGCATAAGGTTTGGGCGAGCTGCCGTGCCGTGAAACGATGGGGAGGCATGGATCACATAAATCGGTCTGACGTCGATTTGTACTGGATCGAAATAGAAATCAAGGCCCCGTCGGACATTCGGAAGGAGATATGCAATTCGGCGCTGAGGCAAACCATCGAGTTCTGGGAATGTGTACAAGGCCATACGGCCTTCCGGACCGATGACAACGATCCTCTGTTCGTCGAGTAGATGGAAACTCGCCTTTCTACCACCTAGTTCGTTTAAGGGGTACTGCTTATGCTTAGTGGCAGAGCTTCAATAATAGAGTGAACTTACACTATTCGCACGTCCTTTCCTCCAATCTATCACTTGTATGAAGATGTTCGACACTGACATTCTCTCCAGTGAACTGATGTCACTCGTGTAATAGAGTACCACTACACGATCCCCACAGATCGCAGGCCGACCCACAAAGAAAACAAGGTTGGTTCCAGGTACCATATCACAAGGATGCTTGCACTTCAAGGAAGTGCATGCAGCATCTGGGTGTGGACGTTGCGATGAAGCCAACCGAAATGCCACCGAAAAGACGTCATGATCTTGCTTATAAAGGATTTCGGACGACGCTGTAACCGTAAGGTCCTGAAGAGGGTCAATGACAACTGACCTCGTATAGGAGGACATGTCTCCCAGTAAGGCATAACTCTGCTCCGGCCACATCTGGGTTGATTTGGTGTTTGTGTCACATCCCCGAGTGAAGAGCATACAGTCAGCGTACATCCACCAAAGCCCACACTTCACGGATTGCATGTCAGAAGAGTGGTTGATGATGTCGATAGCTACTATTGCTTCAAAGATGGGGTTCAAATGGAAGTCAGACCGCCACATGGATGCCAATCTCTTGAGTGAATACATCTTGCTAGAAACGTCGACCCAGTCCAAGGTAGGAGTCTCTGTGAAGCCCTGAGCATAAAGCTCGAATAGGCATTGAATGTCGGCGAAATTCTGGGCCACATGCCAGAAGGTTTTGCAGGCCTGGCGTAATCCAAAAATCAGCCCATATGAATCATAAAACCATGCGGAAGAACGGACTAATACACAACAAGAAAGGTCCTTGAAATGAAGGAGAAGCAGAATGTGACACATCAACTCTGCAGGAAGCGAGAATATCCCAACCGGCGTGGTTATGGTTTTAGAAGGATCCAGGACTTCAACTTGTAGCTCCGAATTTTCATGGTCTTCAGGAAGGGGCCGAGTTGGCTTTGCCAAACTTGACATAGGAAGCGACAAGGTCCCATCTACTGCAGTGATAGTTTTAGAAGAATCCGAGGCTTCAATGTTCAAATCTTGGAGGTCTTCAGGAAGGGGCCAAATTGCTGTCAACCTTGACCCAGGTGTCCGAGTCCTAGGGGGGCGCTGGTGGCTGCTGGTGCACCCCATAATCCTGTGAGTGTGTATGATGGAGCTCTTTCCAGAAAGTAGCGGTTGAATATCGAATGTTGAGTAGAGTTAGCACGCTCGGAGTTCTGCCGCCACTGACTCCGCGGCGGCTAGTCTAAGATGTGGGATTTTGCATGCACGAAAGTTTTACCGAAGGTATTAGTCGCAGACATGTTTCTTGCGAGTCTGTGCTACCGCGGGTTGCATATCCATCGACATTGTTCCACGTACGAATTGATACTATAGTGCGGAAATCCGAAACATGTTGCAAGTTTATCATGACTCTGTGGGACTCGGAAGTAATAGAACTCAAGTGACTTTCGGCCGTAATCCAAATAGCTACTTATAGCTATCTCGCGCGTCCAAGACTAACTTCGAGTCACAAAGTTTTATGGTGTGTATTTTTGTTCTCTCGACTACTTTCACGATCTCCTATCCTCAGCATTCAAAATGGCCTCAGATGCACTCTCTAGAGTGCTTGCGAGGTTGCAAAATCTACCTGTGATGTCTCTGCCCACAGATTATCCGCGATCGACTGGTGCTAATAAACTCATCGAAGCCGCTCATCTAGCAGATCTTTCAGAGCAGACATCACTCAGTCTTTTGAAGCTTGCTCTTCATGCCGAGAGCGAAGATGGTGAAGAGGACGAGAATACAACTTCTGGAACTAGACCATCGGCCTTCCATCTACTCCTCTCTGCTTTTCTCGTCCTCTTACACAGGTACACTGGTGATACAGACTTCGTGATTGGCTCCTCCTCTGCCACTGCAAGCTCTCCTTTGATTCTTCGACTTTCAGTGGAGCCATTAGATTCATTCTGGACTATCGTGCGCCGTGTTCAGCACGTCGAACGCGAGGCCGAAGCAGATCTGCTGCCCTATGAGACGATCGTACGGGCTCTACACAAGGACAAAGACGACTCTGTCGAAGCATCCCGTCCCCTTTTCCGTGTCCGTTTCTTTGATGAAACAGATCAGCCTCGGGATAACTTTATCCGATCAACTAGCTTAACGTCCGATCTTACCGTCTTCGTCACCCGACCTCCTACTACTACACGCGCCTCCTTGGCTCCCCATATTTCCCTTCGAATCCTCTTTAACTCATTGCTTTTCACATCCGCCCGCATATCGTTTATCGTCGATCAGCTCTCTGTGCTTCTAAGGAAAGTGTCCACTAATCCAACTGCGGCGGTCGGTTCTGTCCCTCTCTTGACGACTGCCCAACGCGAACGCTTGCCCAACCCAACAGCGAATTTACATTGGTGTGACTGGAAGGGAGCCATCACAGATGTGTTTTCCCGTAATGCACAGAATTGGCCTGATAGGTCGTGTATCATTCAATGTATACCTGCATCCATTCCTAGTGAACCGCAGACGAGGCGAACATTCACTTATGGAGGCATTCGGAGAGCCTCCAACGTCTTAGCGCACCACCTTCTCGCAGGTGGTGTGAAGAGGGAAGAAGTCGTCATGATCTACGCTCATCGTAGTGTCGAGTTGGTCGTAGCTGTTATGGCAGTTCTTAAAAGCGGTGCGACATTCTCGGTCATAGGTATGATCTTTTGTGTTTCTTTCAGTTTATTTGTAACTTGAGTCAGATCCTGCATATCCGCCTTCACGGCAGATAATATACCTTCGGGTAGCTCAACCTCGTGGCCTTGTTGTCCTTTCAGGTGCTGGCAATATTGCACCTTCTGTGCGCGAATTCTTATCCGCGGAACTCAAAATCCGTGTGGAGGTTCCTGCGCTTGAGTTTTCTTCCACTGGTCAAATACTCGGAGGCGCGAACGACGGAATCGATGTTTTGAAGGCGCAGGTCCGTCTCGCAGAAACGGATCCTAATGTTATTTTAGGTCCCGACAGCATCGGCACGCTGTCCTTCACCAGTGGAAGCACTGGCATCCCCAAGGGCGTTCGAGGGCGCCATTACAGTCTCACGCATTTCTTCCCTTGGATGGGCAACCGCTTCCTACTCACTGAGACTTCCAAGTTCACAATGCTGAGCGGGATCGCCCACGATCCCATCCAACGAGATAGTACGTATTATATTTTCGAGCAGATACATCCGCTAATGGGGTTAACGTTATAGTTTTCACGCCCCTCTTCTTGGGTGCGGAGCTTCATGTACCCACCGCAGAAGATATCGGCACACCCGGTCGTCTCGCAGAGTGGATGGACGACAGCAAGGTTACAGTCACGCACCTAACTCCTGCTATGGGTCAGTTACTCTCCGCGCAAGCGACGCGCCAGATCCCATCCCTGCGAAACGCATTCTTCGTCGGTGACGTCTTAACCAAGCGCGATTGCCTCCGTCTCCAAGCCCTTGCCCCAAATGTGCAGATCATCAATATGTACGGCACAACAGAGACGCAGCGCGCTGTATCTTACTTCGCGATTCCACCCTTATCCGTGGACGCGACTTTCCTCGCCACTCAGAAGGACATCATGCCAGCTGGAGAGGGCATGATTGACGTGCAGCTCCTTGTCGTCAACCGCAGTGACAGAAATGTCCCTTGCGCAGTGGGAGAGGTCGGAGAGATTTATGTGCGATCTGGAGGCTTAGCGGAGGGATACCTCGATACCGATGCCACCGTCGAGAAGTTCGTTAACAATTGGTTCTCTTCATCCACTTTACCCTGGAGGGACACAATTTTGCATCCACCTCAGGGCCTTGCTGGGCCCGAGTCACGTCATTGGAAGGGCATCCGTGATCGGATGTACCGCTCGGGCGATCTTGGTCGGTATCTCCCTGATGGGCGCGTCGAGTGCACAGGTCGTGCAGATGACCAGGTCAAGATCCGTGGTTTCAGGATTGAGCTTGGGGAGATCGATACGTTGATGAGCCAGCACCCGCTCGTGCGGGAAAACGTCACACTCGTGCGGAGAGACAAGGACGAGGAAAAGATCCTCGTCAGTTACTTTGTGCCTCTGCAGGGCTCGAAGCTGGATGGCTTTGCCAGCGAGCTCACGGAGGATGACGAGAAAGTTGATGGCAAGAGTCCAAAGTATAGACGGCTCATCAAGGATATTAGAGAGCACCTCAAAAAGAAACTGCCTAGTTACAGCATACCATCATGTAGGATTGATCATTGCCTTGTTCTACCTCCTTTACTTAGCTCTCCTTCTACAGTGTTCGTTCCGCTGCATCGTATGCCCCTCAACCCTAATGGCAAGATAGACAAACCCGCACTTCCCTTCCCCGATACGGCACACGCACACGCTGTGCACTCCGAACCCAAAAAGACTGTTAACGGGCGCACAGCGAGCCCCACCGAACAAACTATGCGCACCATCTGGGCTAGTATTCTCCCGAACGCGCCCACGCCTATCCCCCTCGACGAAAGCTTTTTCGATCTGGGCGGTCACTCTATCCTTGCCACACGTCTCATTTTCGAGATCCGCAAAATCTTCGTTGTCGAAGCTCCACTTGGTCTTATCTTCGACCAGCCAACTATCACGGGTCTCGCTTCTGCGCTAGATGCGCTTCGTGATCCGCACTTTGGTATCGCTTACGTGGACGCTGAGACGCGCCCTGCAACGCCTGTCAAGGCGTCTGTGAATTTGAATTCTGCTATTCAGTACGGACAGGACTATGAAACGCTCGTTCAACGCTTGCGACCCTCGTACTTGCCAATATCTGAGGACTTTGAGTCGGGCGCTGTAACTGTGTTCTTGACGGGTTCTACCGGTTATCTCGGGGCTTTTGTATTGCGTGATCTCCTCCAGCGCCTTGATAGGGTTCGGAAGGTCATCTGTCTCATACGTGCGCCCAGCGTCGAACAAGGTGTAGCGCGCCTTAGAGAAGGGTCCGGTGATCGAGGCGTCTGGGATGAGCAGTGGGTCACCTCGGGTAGACTCGAAGTGGTGATTGGAGACCTTGGCCTTGTTTTGTTCGGTATGGGCGATGAAGTCTGGTCACGAGTCGCTGCTGAGGCGGACGTCGTCTTGCACAATGGTGCCCTGGTGAGCTACTCTACCTTTTCGCATGCATACGGTGATATCTGACGATGTGTTGCGCAGGTGCATTGGGTGTACCCATACGAGAGGCTTCGTGCACCGAACGTGATCGGTACCTTGACTGCTGTGGAACTCGCCTCGACGAAAAAGCAGAAGCTGCTTGTTTTCGTTTCATCAACATCGGCGATCGATACCGAGCACTATGTGCGGTTGTCTGACTCTCTGGCACAGTCTGAAGACTCGCGGAGAGGTATTCCGGAAGATGATGACCTAGACGGTGCAAAAGTGGGTCTCAAGTCCGGCTATGGCCAGAGCAAATGGGTGTCGGAGAAGCTACTTTTTGAAGCTGGTAGAAGGGGCTTACGGGGTCATATCGTGCGGCCTGGTTATATTGTTGGCGACTCGCACACTGCAGGTATGGAAGCTCCTCTTCTGTGAGATGTTGACAGATTGATTGCGGGGCCCCATAGTGACCAACACCGACGACTTTATTTGGCGCATGGTCAAGGGATGCGTCCAGCTCGGCCTTGTCCCAGATATCAACAACACCGTGAACATGGTGCCTGTGGATCATGTTGCTCGTTGCACTGCCCTCGCTGCCGTGGAGCCCCTGCCAAACGCTGCGCAAAGCGTCCTGCACATCACTGCGGTGCCCCCTCCGACATTCAACAACATCCTCTCATCATTGGCTGAGTACGGGTTCCCTACACAGCAATGCGAGTATCTCATATGGCGTCGCAAGCTGGAGCAGCACGTCATGGAGGTCCAAGATAACGCCCTTTTCCCCCTCCTCCATTTCGTCCTTGATGACTTACCGACGAGTACGAAAGCTCCGGAGCTTGACGCCACTAACACCATGGCGTTGTTGCGCTCCCAAGGGCAGCAGTGCACGTTCACTGTTTCAGAACAGCTGATGGGAAGATACCTTGCGTGGTTAGTCGGAGCGGGTTTCTTGCCAGCGCCGTCTTCGTCAGCACCAAACAAGATATTGCCCCAGTTGGCTAATGGTGCCGTGATCAAAGCTGCAGGTCGGAGTGGTGCTTAAGTGGCAGATTGGATATGCAATTTATTCACGCTGTTTTTGGTG
Organism: Suillus americanus; assembly: GCA_016695465.1. Classification (NCBI taxonomy): domain Eukaryota; kingdom Fungi; phylum Basidiomycota; class Agaricomycetes; order Boletales; family Suillaceae; genus Suillus; species Suillus americanus. The sequence goes on along the minus strand of MU177963.1, from coordinate 59,989 downwards.
TTTTCGTGTGAAGAACGACGAGAAAGACTATCGTATTGCCTCCTTCGAGTCGTTCTGCGATGAAAGCTGTAAGACGCAACATTCACAAGTCGGCCCATCTGGTGAGCACATGATCGGTCGTTTGCCTTCCCGTGGTCCGTGGATGAACCTTTGGGCTAAACCTTTCCGAGATGACTTGAAGACAAGACCAGATATAGATATATTGATAGGGGGTTGACGAGAGTTTGATGTTGTATCTTTCTTGTCTCTTTTCGCAACTTAGGGTCGCACATCGACAACGAACGCCTTGTTTGCAACTGCAAAGCATAATTGTTCTTATGCGGCATCGTTACCCGCGTGTTCCACGAAAGCGCTACGCTGGCTTGAAATTGCCAAGGAATAACCAGAGATCTGGATAAACAAGTTTTTCATACTAGGCAAGACAATTGGAAAGTGCTTATTTCGTCGTTCTTGGTCCTCTTTCTCACTTCCGACGCTAGTTTGGCACCGATATTGCAATAATTCAGGCTGTTGGATTCATGCACGTGCGATGTATCGCTGTGATGGGCCATGATAAGTTTGTTTGAGTAAGTCCTGGACTGAGTGCGGTTTGCAGGAGGTCTGAGTACTATTGTGCAGTTATGTTTCCAATACGGTACGTGACAGCATATCACCGCGGGCTCGGACAAAAGCGAACAAGATGCTTAAAATCTTTAAGGGTGATGAATGACGAGAAGGCGTTGCTTTTAGAAAAGATAGGTGTTTGTGATCGTATCTACGATTCAGTTCAGCCGGCGGACCTCTTATGGTTAATCACCGATTCATGATAGATGGGACGCATATATCCAACCCAGTGCTCTAGAACTGCGGCACTGGACTTGAACGTACACCTTACCACCACAGCCCGGTACAACCGTCGGAAGCTTTGCTGGCAGAGGCTCGGCGTATGGTGGAGCAAGAAACTTGTGATTGTTCCCCACAGTGGAGCTCGTGATCGTCTGCACATGACCTTGCTTGGCAGAGTGAACGAGCGACCATGCGCACCAGATTCATTACGGCATGCCACTGCACATTTCGCAGTTCTTGGACAACAATTGGAATACGCGCGCAAGTGTGTGTGAGTGTCGGTAACTAAGGTGAGCATGTGCTCAGCAATTGGGGGTCTGGACCGTGTTGCTACTAGGTATGCTCTCGATTTGTGGACTTGAATCATGCTGATACTCCAGAAAAGCCTATCAACCGGTTATGTATCGTTAAAGGGAGACACACCTCTGGACGATGACAAACGTAAAGGAATAAGCGGGTTCACTTGTAATGTCTAAATATAGTGCATGACATTTCATGATCGATCGATAACTTGGCTCGGCGCTTCCTTTAGCCTGTTTTAACTTTTTACCTGAGGCAACCTAACGGCCCTTAGCCATGGAGCGTTGACTGCAGGATCATAGCACAGTGACTTGGCTAATGGTCAAGAATTCCGCATCTCACGCTATGATCCATTCCAAACTCGGTACGCCGAAAAGTTGACCAACCAACCATTGCGTTGGATCGGCCAGCTGCTAGGCGAGGTATTGAGGAACAAGATCGCTTAATAAGTTGGTCAATTTTTCATTGCCTGTGCACTCGACCAGTCTTAAGTTCATACATTCACCGATTCAAATTGTAATGCCTTGCCAATCATCCTCTTAATCTTGCTTCACTTTTCAGCCCTACGCTACTTTAACGCGGAGCGTCCAGACCATTTATCGTCATCAACTCACCCAGATACAGTCGTTCTTACATTTACATTTGCATTTTTTGTTCCCCACCCTCATTCGAATCCGTGACCGTTGCCCAACCTACGCAACGATTATATCCACACGTCCACACCAACTAACCTCGATCCCAATTTTCCGGTTCTTTTCATAGATGAAAGGGTTTGCGGTCGTGGACAACCAAGCAACGGAGAAGTATCTGCGGATAGCATCAATCTCCATTGCATTATATGAGTAAGGCTTTTTTCGAACTATGGTACCGTGGTCACTGTACCATGACTGATTTTCTTTAGTTATATCATTACCCTCCCTGCAGAATGGCGGTTTTATCGAAGTCAATCGTCACTTTTTCGTCTCCGGTATGTATACACAGGTATTTGCGTACTACCACTGATCATAACAACCGCAATCCATCAGCCTTGCTTGCATCTTATTCATTCTCATACGGTACGTCTGTCCTCGTCCCATCGTGCGACTTTTTCTCTGACTTTTATGAAGCTACGGTAGTATCATAGTCATGATACTCAGTAATTACGGAGTCTTCTCCACCAGTTTCACCCACGAAACATGTAAACATTATTATATGATTTCGCCTGTCTTCAAAGGTCTGTCCTATCGACGTTCACCTACCAGGACTCTATTCACACCGCTGTAGTTATACAGACTATGATATCACAAGTCATCCTAGGTGTCAGGTATGTCTTGTAGATAGCCGGCTGTACATAATTTTACGTCATTTAGGACATTCAATATTGCAAGGAGGGATAGGCGGATAGGAATTACCCTGGTGGTGCTATACTTCATCTCAGTTTCGGTGGGTTGTTACGACACCAGTGTGACATCTCTCTTACCCGGTTTAGCTGGAGTGGTTCACCAATATGTTTAACCGGATACGTGAGCTCTGGCCTATATTTTGATCTCGAATTCATGTTGACATTAGAACCAACAGCTGTCGTTGTTAGTGTACGTCAATATTCCTCATAACAAGATTCACGCAAACAGCGTACTTTTTAGGGAAAGTAAGTGCCTGTACCAATGTGTTGTTCAAAACCTCATGGACCACAGCTGTACTCCAGGAAATTCTGGTAAAATACTGTCGGCATGGTTCTACTACACCGTTTCGATGTTGTATGACCTCGCAGTGTTGACCATCTCCACCGTATATCTTCTGCGGTACAACCCTCTCAGCAGCAGGTACACATATCCTCTTCCTCGATGATTAGAGTTACTGACCTATTACTAGACTGGAACAGCTGGTTCGGGTGTAAGTCCCTCGATACTCTCAAAATGATGGAGAGTCGCTCATCTTTCTCAGCCTGATCTATGATGGCATTGGATATTTCATCGTGCTGACAGGTAGGTACGCTCTACCCGTGCTTGGCACACACCACTGAGTAGCATGTCATCAGGATCGAACGTATTAAACATTGTCCTTTATCATACATCCAATATCCAGACCCAGGTATGGCTTCTATACCATGATCCATGTAAGCTCAGTGTGCTTATGTTGATTTCATCCTATTAGGCGGCTGGGTAAGTTTTGCAATATCCATCATAGAATTGCTCACAGGGCATCACCAGTGCATCAATAGGTTTTGCTGTAATATGGATTATGAGCCAACGGATTCTCATCCATCTGCGAGGTGCGCACCACTCCAGAGTTTCACTGCTCTTATGCTAATGCTCGCAATTTCACTCGTTCCGTTGTTCCTCCGCTCCAATCACATACACAGAGCTGTCAGAATCAGAGTCCCGCCGTGTAGAAAACGTAGTCGCCGCGCGTTACCCACAAAACGCTCGGGATGTGGTGTCCGCTATCCATTCTCCGCTCACCCCTAAAAGTCACATTGATCCTGAATTTGGACTCAGATCGTTCAGCGGTGCGCGCACTGATGATATGGAACTTGACATATGTGGATGTGTCAAGCCCTTGGTAACGTTGGACCACACGGATGAATGTGGGGTTTCTAGTTCATGGGATAATCCGATGGAAAGATGAATCTGGGCGATGTAGCTGATGTGTAACTTCGCTGTATGTAACGCCATCTGCGGTGCTACATATGTCAGTCTAGGCAATATATACACGATATGTAATATGCAAAGTGTTCAAAGCACTGGACCGACTTACTTGTTTCGAAGGGAACAAGGACGTATGGTCTTCCGAGTCGATGTCAACAATCGTTTATTCGTTACAGAAATAGATGAAAATATGCCTGACTCCCACTTTGTTGGCGCAAGGGATACTACTTATGCTGAGTGAGAGTGTTTTATCATTAGTGAACAATGGAGAAACCCTCGTTGTGGACAGTCGCTGATCCTTCGAAAACAGTGTTCAAATGAAAGTCAGACCGCCACATGTGCGTCAATCCCTCGAGCGAATACATCAATCCAGTCCAGGATAGGAGTCTCAGCCCTGAGCATAAAGCTCGAACAGGCATTGAATGTCGGTGTGGGTCTGTTTTGTTTTGTAAGCCTAGCACCAAAAGTTAGCCTGAAGGAAGCATGGAAGCACGGGGGGGGGAAGACAACTACACAGCGAGAAAGGTCCCTGAAAGTAAGAACATCAACTCCGTGAGAAGCGATGAGATCTAACCGGCATGGTTAGTATGGTTTTAAAAGAAAATCCGAGGCTTCAACTTTGAGTGTGCGTATGGTCACACGGGAATACGGATATCAACGTCACCTAGCTGGCGAGCTATCACTAGATTCCGGGAAACGTACATAATAAATCTCGATTTCGAAACTTTCTGCCAACGTGTTCTATTCACCCTGTGACTGGTCAGCGGCCCAAGAGCACGATTCCCGCCATCCAGAGCGCTGAGACCACGCGTATGCTGCCGCACGCGACGATGACTGCTCGTTGGCGGAGCTCAGGGCTAAAGCCTATGTCAGAGTCTGCACAGTCAGGATGATATGTATGAGTTTCCAAGGGCTGTAAGCATGTTAAGTACTATGGGCAGGGAGAGGCGCCGGGCGGCCGGACCACTACTCTGGCATGAATTCATCGACTTAGGAGTCCCGGGATCCAACGTTGGCGGGGTATTACGTACGCAGGGTCGCGCGAGTATTTGAAATCTTCTACGTGTCAGATTATACCATCATTATCATAGAATTATCGTAGATATGATCTCCTCAGATTCGAACGTTTGGCCGTCATTTTGACGTCTTTTGACGTTTTAGGCTACGTGTGGCAGGATTGCATATCTGACAGTATGGGTTCCTCGCAGATAGCAAGATCGTACCTTTAGGGCGAGCCGCAAGACTATGTGCTTCACAGCGACGATATTGACAATGAGTGACTTTGGAGAGACTGCAATATGATTATAGTCTGGCCCAGGCCGAAACCCGAAGTGCTTACATCAGCAAAAATTATGGACATGGGGTGGCAGGGGGTGCCTCAACTTGCTCATTGAATATTGCCAAGCACATGCAAATGAATATTGCGACGTCTTGCTGGCTTTCACGATCATTTTACCGAATATTTCAGATCTAGGGACGACTTTGGATTCTGGACGTTTCTCCCCTTAGAGCAGCCTAGGGCTTTCTATTTACTCACTAACTCGGAGCTCGTTTGATCAATTTCAAAGTGTAGGTACAAAAGCCGCGATGCCTTTCTTCCTCAACGGTCTTGCTTCCTTTCTCCGTCGAGAACGAAGTTCCGTCCGGGTCATACCGCGTCTAGTTGTCGCAGAAAGCCCTGCGTTATCAGCTTGCTCAGACACAGCTCAGCCTACAATATATCCCCCTCGCCTCTATCCATCAAGGCTAGAACAGCAGAACCACCTGACACAGAGCTAACATACCGGAATCAACGCACCTTTCATCTATTAAATGGAACGGAATTTGACTTTAGATAGCTCAACCTCGGAAAAATATTTTCGAATAGCATCCATATCTATCGCGTTTTACGAGTAAGTACTATTGTCTTCCTTTCTTTTGTTGGGTTAGAGTCCCGCAATGATCACTGTGTTCTGAACAACATCTTCGTTCAGTTATATCATCACACTCCCCGCAGAATGGCGGTTTTACCGAAGCCAACCGTCAATTTCCCGTATGAGGTACTTATAGATGCACGGATATTCGACATTCACGTACCACCATTGACGAATCTCTACCAGCCTTGCCTGCGTTCTGTTTATTCTCATACGGTGTGTTCTGTCTACATTCTGACATGTGATTCTCTTTCGCTTACATTTAGTGCAGCTATGTCAGTGTCCTGGTCATGATACTCAGTAATTATGGATACTTCGCCACCAGCTTTACCCAACAAACGTGTCAACATTACTATCTCGCGACGCCTGCCTTCAAAGGTTTGTCCTATCGATGCTCACCCACCAGGATTATATTGACCACGTTCTAGTTATGCAATCTATGATATCACAGGTCATCCTGGGTGTTAGGTATGTCTTACCGGTTTTTTGTGGGTGCACAGACTTAAGTACCCCGTAGGACATTCAATATCGCAAGGAGAGATAGGAGGATAGGAATTGCACTGCTACTGCTATACCTCATCTCCATTTCGGTAGGCCCTTGCCACAAGCATATTATCTTCTTTCTTATATGTGTAAGGTGGAATGGTTCACTGATCTATATCATCGTATCCGTAAGCTCTGGCTTATATGTCGACCCCTTGGTTCGCATTGACCTTCAGAACCAACAGCTGTCGTTGTTGATGTACGTCAGTATTCCTCACAATGAGATCTCACAAACGTCGTACCTTTTCTAGGGAAAGTAAGTGGTTCCTTGACCACTGTGCTGTCCAGATCCTCATGAACCGTAGCTGCACCCCGGTAGATTCTGGAAAGACACTGTCTGCCTGGCTCTACTACCTCGCTGCGATGTTGTATGACCTCGTGATGTTGACGGTTTCCACCACGCATCTTCTGCGTTATAATCCTCTCAGCACCAAGTGCGCCTTTTCTTTCCTATGTCTTGAGGTTCGCTAAACCATTGCTGTCGTTAGAGTAGGTCGATTGGTACGAGTGTAAGCCCCTCACTACTGGTAGAGTCGATGCGCGCCGCTCATCATCCTTAGCTTGATATATGACGGTATTGGATATTTTATCGTGTTGTCAGGCGAGTCTGTTCTGCCTGTGACGATTACCTCCCTAAAATTTCCTTAGCGGCAAACCTATTGAACCTCATTCTTTATCATACGACCGATTCCGAGACTCAGGTACGTAGACTTATTTTCCCATCCGCTATGGAAGTTCATAACAATTATGTTGCCTCGCTCCTATTATCAGTCGGCGGGGTAAGTTTCGCATCGTCTGGCGTCAAGGAGATTTAGACCGCTCAGAATGCTTCACTAGGGCATCACTTGGTTATGCTGTAACTTGGATTATGAGCCAACGGATCCTCATAAATATACGAGGTGCGCGCCGCTCCGGAGCTTGACTGCTTTTCCGCTGACGCTTGCAATTTTCATTTGTTCCGTTCACCTCGCAAAGAAATGTCAGAGCCAGACCCTCGACGCTTAGAATCCGTGGTCGTCGCGCGTCCCACACTCAGCGGTGCGCGGAAGAACGTGGTGTCCGGCCTCCGCTCACAGTTCGAATCTAAAAGCCACTCTAAAAACTCTAAAAGCCCCATCGATCCAGAGTTCCCGCCCACATTATCTCGTAATGAGCATCCCGACGACGTGGAACTCGATATACGTGTATGCGTCGAGCACTCGGTGAAGGTGGACTATGATTATGAACATTCGAGTTCGTGGGATAAGCCGACGGTGGAATGAACCTGAAGGCGCCAGCGCCTATCAAGTCACGCATATACCCGTGTTTAGTACTACTATGTGGTATTGTCACAAGTGCCATATTCGCACAGGTCTGAAATGTCGGATATAGGATACGAAATTAGGAACTAAACAATGCAGTTTCAGCGGTGGAGTTACAGTCAAGGTACTTTTAAGTGATCACGCCGTATATATACCACATCTGCATTGCTACCAGGGTGCTGTCCATGTGATTTTCAACTTAAGGCTACATGCAAAGGGGATACAGAGGATTAACATCACGCACGACAGCAATCGCCACGAGACTCGTAGGAAATTGGTAGAAAGGGGGGAAAAGAAGAAGAAAAAGATTCCACTGATGTGATCAACGTCGAGCAATGCACGGGCCCTATAAGTATATATACCCGCGGCCAAACCCCAAAGTTTCTTCCCCATCTAGCCCAGTCTCCAGCTACCCCCACGCGCCGCTCACCCCAAGATCCACTGCAGGGTGTGCATGCCATATAATGAGTGTGACAACATTGCGCGTGTCCCACATCGTGTAACTCGCGATCAGCCTGGCCTGCACTACAATGAACGAGTCGAGTGGCAGAGACCCGAGGGCTAGACTAATCATGAGTTTAATGTGAGCGTATACAGTAATATTGGCACTCTTCCCAGTGGAAGTTGAGGCCCCTCCCGCATCAAAAATGATACACAGCTCGACGTATGGAGGCACAGCGCCTATGTGACTACAGATGGTGTGCCGGGACAGGCTGCGGAGTGAGTGAATCCAGAGAGCGACTCGGGTATCTTCAAGCCTACCTGTATGTCTGTGACGAGTCCAGAGCAGGCGATAATGCTCTTTTTGTAGCGCATCTGTGAGCACTAAACGCCAAACTGTCGCTATCGCTGAATTTTTCGATTTTCAGACCAAATTCGCAGAACTGTAACAAAGCCATGGTTCAACTCTCCCAGTCGGCGGGGGAGGTGAAGGATCTTGACATGCGCTACTAGGTGTTTTCTCACTCGTGAACCTTCATGAGAAGGGAGAAAAGTTCTGGTGTCTCTATCCTTTTATGGTCTCTCTGATATGATGTCGCGATTTGCTTCACGCAGATGGATGCACTGGTGGTCGAATGGTAGATAGCCGCTTAGGAATGGAATGATGTGTTCCCATAGGTTCTCATGTTTTGACATGGTTCCCCACATTGGCCAGTCGTGGATTGAATGGGTACAAATGAGGAGTGCAATAAAGGCCGCGCCCTATGCGGCACCGTGCAAGGCGGCCATATCTGTCGGTGAATGCTTGAGGAATTAAGCGGCAGTGGGGATTTATTTGCCCGTACAGCTAGTCTGCCGCAGAAGATCATCCGATTTGAATGATCAAATCTCCATCCATTCCTTGACAGCATTTGCTTGTTCCTTTGCAGCGCGTTGGCACGTGTGGTGGGAAGGAATAGTGGCATGGCTGCTTTATTGTATGCACATTTGTTCCCCTTGATGCTGTGGCCATCATGATGGTGGCCGGGCGCTCATGTAATCTTGACATGGTGAGGGTGTGTCACAGCTAGGAATTCTTCGGTTATCGTAAAGCAAGAAGTCGTGAGATGTTGCGGTCAGCCGCAATAGTTCACATGTAAGGCTCGGGACACCTGCTTACATAAGTTTGCCCAAGGCCGCATTCATCGTGTAGTCACGGTGTCACTTTGCACTGCCAACATCATTGCGAAAGACTGTGCTGCCTTGCAATAAAGTTTTACTAGTAAGTCCGATCGACGGACCTTGGCCAGGCTTTCCCTTTCCTAATCTTGCCTACTCCAGGGTCTTTAATCAGTACTAGTCTTGGTACCTAGAAAAAGCGCTGCTACTAATATGTGGATTTTCTATTCATAAGTTTGCCTCCCAATTTCCCTGCGGTCCAAAGCGAAGTATCTGTGTCATTTCTCTCCCTCTTCTCATCCGTCGTTAAACCGCTTGGATATTAATCTCTATTGACCTTTTTAATACGCCACCACCCTGCTGTCAACTTCCGCGGAACTACCGTGTATAATCACCCCAGACGCCACGAGACTGGATTTCGCATTTCCTCCATTTCAAATGGATTCGCGTGCGGTTGTAGACAGCCAAACCTCAGAGAAGTATTTGCGAATTGCGTCCATCTCCATTGCACTATACGAGTGAGTCTCTCTGTCATTTTTCGAGTGACGGACCCATGGCAGTAGTCACTGTTCTGATTATTCTGAACGATATCTACCTTCAGTTATGTAATCACACTCCCAGCAGAATGGCGGTTTTACAGAAGTCAATCCTCAATTTTTCACCTCAGGTATGTGCTCATGGCCAGTTACGTTCCACCACTGACATACACGTTCTCTATCAGTACTGCCTGCGTCTTATTCATCCTCATACGGTATACTTCTCCTTATTCCATCATGAAACGATTTTTGCTCACATTAATGATGCAGCTATATTAGTGTCGTAGTCATGCTAGTCAGCAATTACGGAGACTTCGCCACCAGCTTCACCCAAGAAACTTGTCAGCGTTACTACATTATGGCGCCTATCTTCAAAGGTCTGTCTTGTCGATGTTCGCTCGCCAGGACTCTATTGACCATGCTATAGTTTTACAAACGATGGTATCACAAGCCATCCTTGGTCTCAGGTATGACATGTTGAATTTTGTGTCGTCAGCTGTACAGAATTTTACACCATCCAGGACATGGAATATTTCAAGGAGAAATAGGCGGGTAGGAATCACTCTAGCGCTGCTATTCTTCACCTCGATTACGGTGTGTTCCCAATGCACGAGCGTAGTATATGTAACTCACCCGGTTTAGCTGGAGTGGTTCACCAATATGTTTGCCCGGATCCGTAAGCTCTGGTCAATATTTTGATCTCGGCTCGCATTGACCGTTGTTTGAGCTAACAGCCGTTGTTGCTGATGTACGTTGGCGTTCCTCGTGACAAGATCTAACGCGAACAAGCATTTGTTTCTAGGGAAAGTAAGTTGGTCCCTTTACCACCACTGCGAGTTGTTCAAATCCTCATGAACCATAGCTGTACCCCAGGGAATTCTGGAAAAACATTGTCCGCCTGGCTTTACTACGTCGCTGCGATGACGTATGATCTCGTGATATTGGCGATTTCCACCACACATCTTCTGCAATACGATATTCTCAGCGGCAGGTACATATCTTCTCTCTTCTATGCCTTGAAAGTCGCTGATCCATTGTTAGGCTAGAACAAGTAGTACGGGTGTAAGTCCCTCACTACTCAATGACATGGCGTCGCTCATTGTACTCAGCCTGATGTATGATGGCATTGGATATTTGGTCGTGCTGACAGGCAAGTAAGTCCTGTTTGTACCGATCACCCTTCTAATGTTCCTTTAGGGTCAAACATATTGAACATAGTAATGTATCGCGAATCTGATGTACAAACTCAGGTAATTATATCTCATTTCCGTACGCCGTGGAAACTTATTGCGATGTCCTTCCGCTTCTATGATTAGTCTGCAGGGTAAGTTCTTTATCGTCTGGTATCGAGAAGCAGACTCATCAGAATGCACCATCAGGGCATCAGTGGGTTATGCCGTAACGTGGATCATGAGCCAACGGATTCTCATTCATTCACGAGGTGCGCAGCGCCCCAATGTTCTCTTCTTCAGCTGACGTTCACAATTTCCGATCCTTCCGTTGTGCACGCCCCGTTCACATCGCACAAATAGAAATGCAAGAAGTCCCACATATGGAAAGTGTGGTCCTCGCGCGTCCCGTAATACAAAGTGCGAGAAACGTGATCTTCGGTTTTCGCTCTAAAAGCGATGCTGACTTCGTAACATCGCTGCATAATACGCACGCCAACAATGACGTGGAGCTCGACATACGCGTACATGTCGAGCGCTCGGTGGTAGTAGACTACACGGATGAATCTGGGCATTCGAATTCTTGGAATAAAGTGGCAAGATGAATCTGGAGGCGCCGCCTAATAGCGCCTATACCTATCAAGTGATACTAGGTGATACACCGCTATTTATATATATACAGTACCATGTAGTTTTCAAGTTAGTTGCTATGGGTTTTCGTGTACTAGTAAGTCCATCCTTGGCGTGCAACCATTGACAGTGGTGTAATCGCGTGATGGGGTACTGATTGCATATAGGCTATGGAGCTGGGAGCCTGACTTGACTCAGGGACAAATTGGGGGGGAGCGCTGATAGGAAATGGAAGTAGTCATAAATAATAAACTTCTGTTTCTATCTTCACGCATGAATTAATGAGTACAGAGTATAACATAGGAAAACAGGGGGAAACCATCGGTTAATAAAGCGTTGTGCACCGCCCACTTGCGACATGTAACCTCGAGTAATGTTGGCGCGGTCTGCATCTATAACCTGTGCTACTTGACATGTATGTAAGAAAGCGTGTACTATGATATGTCAGTCTCCAGCCTCGGTAAGCACACTATTCAAGTTGATGGAATGGGATAGTCGCTGTATGAGGTACAAGGCTGTGGAACCAAATACCAACGAGAGTTTGACAACGGGGATCAAAGCCAGTGCCAGTGGACTGTTGTCCATCGTCCAACATTGGTCCGACATGTGAGATATATCTAAAGTGAGAGACCCCAACCCCAACAAGTAAGATATCGACCTGATGCAGAGAAGTACGTAGTCGTGGTATTAGGTATAAGGCTATGGAAACACAACGCAATTTGAGCGCGAGGATGAGCTACAGTTGACAAAAAATACAATGAACATTACGAAGACCAATGCTCGCTATGAGATATCGTACGAAGGACAACAGAGAAGCAAAAAAAGCTAAACTGTCGTTTCAGCAGATGTGATCAACGATGTACCATGTGGCTGGGACCTCAGTCTCTTGGCAATCCAACTCAGCCCCAACGCACCGGCCCGCCCTAGGATCCACTGTGCGATGCGCATGCCAGGTACGAGCCCTATCACATCACGCATGTCCCACACGTCGCGATGATACGTGATCTGTCCTTGCTCATTGAAACTTAGGCGCGTGATGACGTGAAGCTGTAGGTGCAGTGGTGATGGAACCGCGAATGGCGTGCCGGGAACTGGGAGCGAGGGGGTGGGAGGGACTACTAGCGAGAGCTCTTGTACAGCTTCACTTGCAGGCGTAGACTCGGACATGCGCAAGGAGAGCGATTTGGGCATCTTGAAGCCCATATGCAAATCCGGAAAGAGCAGAATGTTGAGCGTGTGCTCGACGATGCTCCTTTTGTGGCCGTCTGTGAGGATCGTGAGAAGTGTTGTGGAAGTAGAGACTAGGAGACGGACCAAAGCTCTCGCTCTCGCTAAATTCTTCAATTTCTGACCAGATCCGCAGGACACGAAACCAAGGGTCTGAGCTGACGGAATTTTTGATGGGGACTCGGGGCAGGAGTGCGCTGAGTATCTTGGATGGCTTTGGAATGTCGACTATAGAAAATTGGCGCACGAGGGCGTGAATATCTGCAATGAGGGTGCGGGACGTGGCAGTTATCAGGGGATTTTCGTAACTTTTGGTAGAGTCAGCATTACAGTAAACAACAAATGACGGTATCCTTACACTGGAGACAAAACATGAGCGAAAGCAAGGAAATATCAAACAATCTACTGACCTGCACGAGTCTCGTAGAAGAGCTCAGCTGTATCGAGAAAGCTCGTGGATGGGGAATTATCGTATACAAAGTCGCAAACTTGATATGTGAGGGGGTTACATGTCACCATAGACAGTTCTGAATGTTTCAGGTTGGCTGGTTCCAGCTCAGACATGTCCGATTTACTGGGTGTGTCTGGCGTAGGGAAAGGGATGGTGGATGTCATATCAAACGATGACTAAAATGATATGAATGTTGATGCACTGCTCGTCGTCGTGGTGGACCACGACGAGCGGGAGGTGGGGTGGCACGGTATTCCAACTGGAAGGATCATTGCCGTTTTCAGCCACTTCAGCAGGCAACTTCATAGTGAATTCGAAATTGCACTGTTTGTCACAGTGTTCCGTCACGCCCCTCCCGGACTAGGTTCATTAATGGCAAAGCCACGATTCCTGCAGGAGAGTCTTGGAAGCTTGGACATTGACTTCTGGGATGGCGCCGGCATGACAGTGGACGTCCGAAGGATCTTCCAGGGTCTTCAGGGTCTTGCCAAGTCGCCATCATGCTCGATAATTCTCAGAACGCGGGAACGCCAAAAACGGGTACCTCATAGTACGAAAAGGTATACCATATGTATGAATCTCATTGATGCACGGCAACCAGTGATCCACTAAATGCTACTTACTATACACTTTTATAGGATAGGACTTCAAACGCGTAATGCCCTTGGCTTGCACCCACGCATCCTCCAACAACTTGACGACATCAGGAAGTGGTTCACTCTCGCTAGCAAATGTGGTATGATCAGATAAGGGTTGTCACCGTCAAAGACTACCCTCCAGATTGTTCTCGAGTTGGTCAACGCAATAATTATGCTATCATCAGGCTACAACCCGCTGAGATATTGAAGCCAACAATTCGCAGCTTCGAAAATGGGATCCCCTGCTTGTCCAAACTCCTTCCTGTCTAGAGTTCGAATCATCCGGGAAAGTCAGGCACTCGTCGCTTAAAAATCACGAGACCTTCGCTGTACAGTTCATTGATGGCCTGTCAGGCTGTAGTGTATCTTCAATCGGAATGCCCCTGTCCGGTTTGTGCAGATATAACAGATAGAAAGAAATGTTTTGATCTTTTTTTCCCCAGAAATTTCATAGACATTTCGAGCAACGCCCTAATTTTGTTCGTCGCATAGCCCCCAGGCGCACTGGATAAGACCCTACACATGGCGACAATTATGAGAGGCCTCTCAAACAAGTTGCAGCAAAAATACAACATAATGAGCAACAATGAAGATTTCGGAGACCTCGCTCTGATACCTCTTCTGACGTCCTGCCTCTGTATACAACTTGTCTGTGGCCATGGCTGGTGAACATGTCTTATAATGGTCTTCTGTGGGTTTTCATGGACCAAATAGACCGATCTGAGTAGCTCCTTAAGAGTGCGACAAATTAGCAAGTAGCTGACACATGGGATATTCTCACTAGCGTAAAGAACAGGAATTGTAGTCGACGTGGTTCTGGAAGTTAAGCATGAAAAGATCCTTTAAGCTTTATGCACCGACGTCAGATCATGAATATTTGAATCATCAGGTTCGCTCCAAATATTGACACCCAGTTGCGTTCTACATCATAATGCACATGCCAGTTGTACATGATGATGGTCATGATCTGGCTCGATTGTGACCGAACAGTCACTTGCTTATCGATATTAGGTCGGGAATATAAGCATTCGGCGGGTGGGATAAAAGGCAAATATCACCAATTTCCCGTGGTATTAAGATGAAATTAACTTGACATGACTTGGATGCTCTTTAGTGACGCTATTAACCGTCGAGTTGACTCAGAGGGCCACGACGAAAACGAGGGCGCGAATTTGCTAGCCCTGTTTTTGGTAAACGCGTGCGAGTGCTGAACGGACACCCAGCTGAAAGGTCGCAAGCGCCGGAGAGCTTGGAGCCAGCGAGTCTCAGCGCTCCCGCCAAGTTGGATCACCGGATCTCGTTATCGCAGGAAATCATTCACTCTACTCCAATCAGCCTCGAATTGTGCAAACAGCGACGGCGCGGGAAACCCAGCAATATCCCAGTCGTAGAAGTCCACGGTGGTCAACTTGGGCATCAATTTGTGTATTTGAGATGCCACGGCAATGGGATCGACGATTGGAGAGGTCCCCACAAAAAGTTCGCAGATCTTCTCGTTCGGTTTGATATTAGAGAATGCTGCGCTGTTGACGTCGACTGGACATGCACTAAAGCGCATTTCAATATTACGCAAGAGTGGGCAATGATGTATGAGGTGGACGAGTCCTATGAAGGTAAGAGATGGAGGGATCAACCAACCAGCCTCGCTTCCAAACAAGAAATGTTCGAGCTGAGGCCAGGATTGCGCCATTTTCTTGAGTGAGGTATCATCGATGGCCGAAGTGCAGATCCAATTGAGGTCCAAGTGCTTTAGGTGACTAAAAGACAGCATCGGGGTAACCACATCAAAGCCAAGTGCAAAACTGGGGTCAGCTAGAATATGTTCTTCCATGTGGTTGTGACTGGTGTCAAAGTTGAAATGGAATTTCTCAAGAGTAGGAGGAAAGCACTCCGAGACGGAGATAATGAGGTCTGGAATATCCATTGGATCATATGGTTGAAAATCACTGTAATCGATGCACAAATTCACTGATTGGCAGGAGAGAAACCGGATATTTCTGAGACAGTGAGTGAGAACGAAAGGTGACGGTGAGGTGATGTGTACTTGTTCGAATTGGGAGGAAGAGGTTGGAGTGGAATCGGAGTGCGTGTGGTTGACATTGTACGTCCTCAGGTTGAGGGACAGGAACTTCAACGACGATAAAGAAGCCAAGCGAAGCAGCGTTTGTGCATTAAGAACCCCTATTCCAAGTCGGAAAAGCTCCCGCAAGCCACACAGAGCTTCGCAAATTGCATCTGAACTTTCTTGAGAATCGCCACCATATTCACAATGGAGTTCCCGAATGGATGGACAACGAACTCCGAAGGAAGCTACCAAAGCAGATTTGGCAAACGATGGGGCTCTTGTAGTAAAGCCCAGCCTCACCGATGTGATAGTTGACCCAGAGAGGGTGTGTAACAATGGGAAGAAGCATTCTCGGTCGTCCCACCAACCCAAACTACGAAGGTTCGGTAACAGCACTGTAGGGGAAGGCGCAGAAATGAACGCTTGCACGATCTGATCGTCTATGCTGACTAAATGAGTGGGGAAGACCGTCAAGGAGCGGATACGTTGTGTATATCGACCAATAAGCCTGCACTCTCCATTTAAGGGAGGTCTTTCGAGCGTCTGTATAAATTTTGAGTATTCAATATGACACGTGGATCTTCAAATGAATGTTCCACTCACCAACCTTCCTCGGATGTCTATGTTGCCGACACATTCAGGCAGGCATGCGATGAGTGGCTCGAACCCGTTTATGTTTTTCCAAAGAATATCAAGCGCAGGCTCCTGGAATGTCCTACAAGTCCTTGCGAGCGATGCCAGTGTAGCATGAGAGCATATTAGTTGGTAGAATTCACAGGTAGAAAAAATTTGAAGTAGGATCTCTGGGGGTAAAAGACAGAAATGCATGATTGCAATATAGAAATTCCGATTTACGATATGCAAGTTGTATGCAGTCCTTTGAATATTGAAAGATTTACTGCGGGGCTTAGTCACGCACATCCAACTATGGTGGATGATTGGTGACGGTTCATTTTCTCGCGTTTCCCCGGTATTTTTTAAAGTCCGCTGTATGTATTATTGCATTTACATAGATTATTATGAGTCGCAGGTCACACTAACAGATGCCGAATGCACTTGGTAAGAATGGTCGAGTTCCGGCTCGTGAGTGGCAGGTCTGCACTATGATCTGAACGATCACTGATTCCTGAAGGCCTGATGTTCAATCAACAGCTCCCGATGAACTTATCAGACCATTCATTGAAGATTTCGTTGCGAAGGGGTATCATAATTCTGAAATTGTCTCTCGTCTACGCAAGCACTACGATACCAACATGTACAATGTTTCGTGAGTCACCGATCGACTTCTGATCAAAAGCACACATGCAATACATAGTTTGATTACAGTATCGACCTACTGAAAAAGCGACGTTCTCAGTGGAAACTGAAGTCTGCACGTGGACAAGCACATACTATTGCCAGTATAGGACCTGCTATCGAGCGAGTGCGGGCACGCTTCCCACAAGAGGGTTCGCATGATATGAGACAGACTCTTCTGCATGAAGAGAAAATCTTTGTTCCAAGGTGTGCTTACTAGTAGTTTTTTTGCGTTGTGATACGAGAAACTTTGCACACAGGGCATTGATACTTAGCTACATGAATCTCCATCATCCGGAAGAGGTTCTGGCTCGCAAGAGTCGATGACTGAAGAGAAGCATCTACCGGGCAGCCGGTGTTAACGATATCTGGGTATTTGATCAGCACGATAAGTGGCGTCGATTCCAACTGTTCTTACATGTTGCAATCGAGCCGTTCTCGGGACGTATATTGTGGTTAAAGATTCGGTGGACCAACCGTAATCCCCGCCTTATTTGTGGATGGTACTGTTGGGAGCATCAAGACATGCACTTGTAAAAGCTACATCTGCAGCACAGCGGGGTGGTAAGTAGAGAAAAATTCCGAGCACACCCTCGCCTCGAGAACACAGCCCCGAGAAGCCAGTCTCCCCTTCAGCCCAGCTGACATCCCTGGTATGGAGTGGATATTCTTTTGCAGTATCGGAATTGCCAAGTTCCGCTGGTAACGATACATTGAGAATCAAGATTCAGATCAGAAAGCGAGCTTCCTGAGGTCGATGATCAAGTTGCGAACGGAACGATAGCTAGACGTCCATCACAATGAGCTATGGTGCACCAGGCACATAAAGGAATGCGCACAAGTTGTCCTGGTTAGAGAACCATTGGGCGCCCCAGCCATGATATGACGGTAATGATCAGATATCTTGTTCGAGGAGTCCACGTGGTCAAAGCGTTTGGTACGAAGGATGAGCGTGAATATCTTAACGATACTATCGACGGAGACGTGTTTACCTGATTCCTCCACGCACGACCTTCATAGGCGCCTGGCCAGATCGTCAGATTTGATACGGTATTTGGCATTTTTCCGACATGAGGGTTCAAACGCTGGTGAGTTTGCTGCAGGGTGGGCTGGAAACTCAACATGTGGGCTGAATGAATAACCTTTACCGTGACTTGCATTATGATATACGAAACTGGTATTATTAGCGTAAAGATTTTGGGAGTGTGCTGCTACATAATGCTAGGATACACCTACAAAAGGCGCTGCTTCGCGTGGTGACTCTGGTGAGGCTACCGATTCTGTGACAGCGTACATAGGTATGCAAAAAAAAGATCTAGCAATACTGCCAATACATCATGAATAAACAGACGGACTTTGAAAAATACCTGCGGCAACGCGGCAAATTGAACCGTCACCAATCATCCACATATCCAACTGGGTCGGCGCGCCGGCAATGATTATTAATATAATACTGCTCCACATATGCATGAGCACTGAGACTCAGAGCAGACGGTGCTCACTGGAGGACAATATTAATATTCTCTTATAGAGAAGTAGGTGGTGTATGACACTCGGAGCTGCGCGAGATCTCGATGCTCATTCTTGCAGCCGGAAAAGCCATGACCCAGGTTTATCTTATTCCTAGTAATAAAATATTGTCATAGTTACTACATATAGTTGCCAGTCCTCGACGCGGAAGTGAACTCTGCGAGACACAAGCCAGCCAATGTCAATAATCACTGTCTACCCGAGAAAAGAAAGAAGGCCCAGAAACTCGATACACATATCTTGTCGACCTTCGACGATGACCAGTACCCTACGGTTGGTGAAAACGAAGATTCTCGGAAAGGTGATTCTAAGATACACCCATTGCTTCGCAAGATTTGAAGCCTTGTCGTCTGACAAATGACCCTACTGCTACCAAAATTGTGCAATGCATTGCTAGCTGTGGGTGAGGTGTGACATAAGCATGGCTAGGAGCTCGACAAGGTATAATGAAGCACGCTGCCAATGAGTATCACATCGGCTGGTCGTCGGGATTCTTTCTCGATATTCTCTCAGACCAGCCTGTGCAGCCTGAGCTGACCGCTCCCGTGAGTCATGCTGACAACTGATGATGCGACTTCATCAACGACACCAATGGATGACGGGTGGAAGATATAGGAGTCTGCAGAGTTGATTATGGTCGATTATGTGAAATTCACCTGCAAAGTACCCTGATTCCCGGAATCCTAGAGCAGCAGTAGGCAGACCATCGCCCGCATGGCAAAAAGTGAAGTGTCTAGACAAGAAGATGAGCGCGCGCCGCGCAGACGTTTGACTGCCAAGTTATGCCCACAGCGAGCGGTGCCACGGGCGCAGGTGGAGCTGAAGTTCGCACAAGGTCACGCGAATTACTTCTGCAGAACCAATCGTTTCATCCTCATAGATGGTAGATGTGCAATTCTAACGAGATGTGACTCAAAATGCGTAGTGCGGTGCAACACCTTTGGCTTGCCCCCATGCATCCTCCAGCAACGTGACGACGTCGTCAGGAAGTGGTCCACCCTCGCTAGTAACAATGCGGTGTGGTCAGATAGTGGTATTCACAATCAAAGACAAGTCACCCACTTTTCCTTCAGATTATTATTGAGTTGGTCAACGTTACTGGCACCAATAATAATGCCATCACCGGGCTGCAACCTGCTGTGATGTTGAAGCCAACGATTCGCAGCTTCTGAAAGAGGAATTCCCTGCTTGTCCTGATGTTCGAGGTCATAAACTTTGCATTCCATGCAGCGCTTCTCAAAGACTCACGAGCACAACCTTCAATTCTCGCAGGATAGGGATAAGAAGCGAATATTTTTCGCGCAGAGAACCTGCGACTGAAGACACGTTGGGATCCCATCTACCAGTTTGCATATCCGCTTCTGAAAGGATTTTTCCCGCAAGTAAACCGCTCCTGTAGAAGTTGTCAGGCATTGATGTCACAAACGAGGGAAACAACCTACGCTAGTGGGCTATATGCATAGAACCGTATTCCAAAGTGTCGGA
Organism: Suillus americanus; assembly: GCA_016695465.1. Taxonomy (NCBI): domain Eukaryota; kingdom Fungi; phylum Basidiomycota; class Agaricomycetes; order Boletales; family Suillaceae; genus Suillus; species Suillus americanus. The sequence continues at coordinate 39,854 of MU177963.1, read as the reverse complement.
GGCAGGGGAACAACCTAGCGCTGGGTTAAGACAGGAGTGAATGTCCTATTACTAACTCACTCTGTTTCAATTCTTCGTTCAAGTGCATTATAGAGTCCTTGATACACAGTGGGTCTGACCCATCTGTTAGAATCCGCTATGCCAACCATCTCGGCCACCTGTTTACAAAGAAGGCACAATAAGATATACACGAAAAGGACAACCAAAAATTGGACAGACCTCCCAAGCGTTATAGTTCGAAACACCAAACTCCTCGCTGTACAGAGTTGAAATCACCCGGGAAAGCCAAATACTCGTCACTTTAAACTCACAAGAGGCCTTCGTTATACAGTTCGTTGATGACACGAAGCGTATCTTCAATCGGAACGCTCCTGTCCGGTTTATGCAGATAGAATGTTTTGATCTTCGTTTTTCCCAGCGCCTTCATAGAAATTTCGAGTGACGCCCGAATTCTGTCCGCCGCGAAGTCCCCGGGCGCACTTGGATAGACCCTGCACATGGCGGCAAATATGAGAAGCCTCTCAAACGAGTCGCAGCAAAAATACACACTTTGTATCCACTGTACATCCTTTCAGATCGAGTTGGCTGATGATCTGCGACGGCACTAATGAGCAACGATGAAAGTCACAGAGACCCTGCTCTTACCTTCTCTGACGTCCCACCCCCGTATATACGGGCTGTGTCAATTTGTCTGTGCCCATGAGTGGTGAACATGTCTATGATCTTCTGTGCGTCTTCGATGGTGTTGACCCGTGCTCCAATGGACTGTGGACCAGGCACACCGAACTGACCAGCCCCCTTAGAGTGCAACTAATCAGCAGGTGATTGACACGTTGAAGATTCATACTAACATAAAGAAGGGGAATTCTCGTCGACATTATTTGTGAATCAAAAAGTCTTCCACTGGTTAAGCACCCAGGGGCCCTTTTATGCGACAATGCTATAAGCCCCTGTTTTCGCCGAGCTGACATTGCAATGATTAATGATCATGGACAATTCCCGAATCCCGATTGAGCGGAGATGCCGTACCATTAACAATTCCTATCGCTCAGCAAAATAATCATTCACTAGTCATGCCTGTATTAGCAAGCCTCATCCCAGCACATCGACGGCTTCTACATGCAACCGTTCACTAACCCTCTTCTCCATCTTGCTTATCTGAGTCACCTCCTTCGGAACCTTTCTAAGCCGGAAAAAATTCAAGCTAACACCACCGGAATGTGATCTGTCTTCCCCATTTTCGCCAGCTTTCAAGTGCTCCTCCACTGTCCTGCAAAGCCCCTCCAGAGTCGTGAACGGGCCATGATAACCCAATCCACCCTTTTCGGGCGGCAATCGAGCTCTGGAATCGTCAAAAATGAGATGGATAGATGCGAGCGCGAACAAAGATGGTTGCAGATTGACGGTATCTCCGGCGATGTTGGGTATAAAATGTGCAAGTGCGCGTCGCACAGGCGACGAAGACATTGACAGGAATATGCGCGAGAGGTACAGGACCTCTATGATCTGCGATATCAAAAGCATAAGGGTGGGTGACATATGTGTGAACGTAGTTTCAGGGGCCAGTGTCGTTAATCCTATGTAGACATCGCTATATGTGACTGGCGGACCAGTATCTGTGATGGTAAATGCCTGCCCACCGAGGTTGGGATTGGGTCCTCCTCTGGCAGTTTCGAGGAGACGTGCTTCATAGCAGAGGTGGGCCAAGGCGCAGTTTTCCACGTATACGAAAGATTGCATGATATTAGCAACCCAGGTAGGGTTGTACTTGCGTACTAGGTAGGCACCACATATTAGATCTCCACCGGGACCAAACACACCATTGCCAGGGCGAATACATCCCGTCCGCAGTGTCTTCTCGCCAGATCGAGATCCATCAGCAGCTCTCACCGCGCTCTCTCCAAGGACCTTAGAAGCAGCGTAGTTTGAGAAGAAATGGTCGTGGTATTTGGGAATGAGGTTATCGTCGTCATTAATTACCTGGACAAAGTACTTGGGATGCTTCTCCCAAGGCCATAGCCAAAAGCGAGAACGGCGAACAGAAATGGATCCAGATGAGGTATATATTAAGACCGTGACACCTATGGATCGCGCTGCATTGATCACATTTCGAGTTCCTTCATGGTTGACTTTGGAAGAGCGCGGAAGTAGCGCAAGATGACGCTCATAAAAGCGTATGTTGGCAGCGGTGTGAAAGACTGTGACCTCTGGCACTGTCTCCGAAGGGTTGCAATCTGGCCACGGCGCCTGAAAAGCATCATCCACAGCCTTCGCATGAGATATGTCTACTTGGAAGAAAGCAACCTGCGCGGCCAAGCCGGTACGCAGATCTGAGCGAGTCGGAGGACGTATGTCCAGAATTCTGATCTTCTTTGGATCTTCGCCCCGTTGCAGAAGTTGGATGATGATCCAGCCGCCCAAGAAGCCAGCCTATGCCCGAAACGTCAGCATCAGAACCCTAGATGCAACGGGGTTATTTACACCAACTACGATATACCGACGTTCAGTTTTTGTTGGAAGTGTATCCTTTACATTTTTCGGGGAGCTGGTAAGCTTTTCAGCAGTTTCACGGACGTCGTGCTGTGTGAACCGGTTGGGTGCGAACGCTGTGGCTTCCGACGGAAGTTGCGACAATCCTTGGTCATTGAAGCGAACATAGAGATATATGAGCAACACAATCCCTGCCAACACGCTGAGCAGAGATAACATCGCCGCTGGTGGGAAGAGTATGAGGCTTGTTTGGAAAGCGCGCTGTCGAATCACTTAATCACGACTTGTCATGACTCGTGAGAACTCTGAGTACAGTGAGCTGAGCTACGACATCGGCTTTCAGTGACTTTCCAACCTTCATGTCTTCGTCAGAAGACGATCTAGAATACAGATGTGCCGGAGGAAGACATGGCTATAATTACATTTGACTAGGTAACGCAGGACACAATCTGGCATTATGGTTTCAGTGCAATCTTTAAAGCGGTTCTGCTGTTCATTTTATCAAGTGCCTGCTGATATTGGCTGATCTTGAATACGTCAGTGACCTAGAAAACATTAATGTGGTTGGCCAAATTTGGGGTACGTTTCACGCATACCATGCCCTTTACTTTCACTTTACCACTGTCAAGGTACGCTATGGCTCGAGGGAAACAATGAGTCTGAGCAAATGAGCCAATGATCTGCTCAAGTTATAAGCAAGAAGTGAACAGTAAGGATTATTCCACACACCTTGATTTCATCCCCAAATATCTTGGAAGGAGGCCAGTGAACACGGGCACTATCGGAGTAGACGCCGTAGATCATGAGAGTACCGCCCCGCCGGACGTAATTGATGGAGTCGTTTGCGACCTCTTCATTGCCAGTAGCCTCAACCTGTAACAAATAATTCAAATTAGACTTAGGCAATCAGTTTTGCAATTCACCTACGACCACATCGAATCCATAAGGATGGTTCCTCCTTAGTTGTTCCCACTGAGGTGCAGGATTTTCTCTATCAAGTTCCACATACACGTCACCAGCCCCTAGATCCTGTGCAATCTGGGTCTTAATACCCTTGTTGGCAGCAATTACAACTTTGGCGGCGCCGTTCAGTTTGAGCAGTTGTGCGAGAATCAGCCCGGTAGGGCCAGCACCAATCACCAAGGCATCAATGCCTACGGGTGCGTTGAGCTTATCCATCCCATGAATGGCGCAGGCAGCAGGTTCGACAAGTGTTGCTTCTTCATCCGTGAGGTGCTCGATCTTGTAAGTTTTCTTAGCCTCGCTACACAAATGAGCAAACTTGTAAGAGGTGCGGGTTCAGCAGTGGTGACACGTACAATACGACATATTCAGCAAATCCTCCTGCCATTGAAACTCCTTTGCCGTTGAAGTTCTCACATAGTAGAGACTGCCCCCGTCTACAATAGAAACACTTATCGCACTGTAAAGATATCAAGTTGTACTCTCCCAATGTACTGGAGAATTAGATTTACTGTAACCCCTGGGTCGGCAACGCATCGGTCACCTTCAGCGAACCCTGTGACCTTGCTGCCAACTTTGGCAACCGTCCCAATTACTTCGTGACCAGGGATTAGCTGTGATCGGAAGATCACTCTCGAGATACGCTTAAATTTGCTGTCGCGAACACTCACAGGAAACTTCGCGATGAATTCTCCCTCATGCACATGCCCGTCGGTTCCACATATGCCTGTGGACAGTTAAATCCATGCATGGAATGTCTATGTGTCCCGTGCGTGAGCTTACCACAACATGAGACTGGAACAATCAATATCAGAGTCACTGTCAGCAAACTACCGGAAGTGCACACCCTTTATCAAGAGCTCATCGTCCTGTATGGTAGGGATTGGTACACATTGCATGCTGAATTGCCGCGGCTGATGTAAATGAAATGAGAGGGAACGTATCATGATAACATGAAACTCACAGCCTCGTAGTAGACAGCGTTCATGGTAGCCATGAGGCTTCACCAAATATCAACGATAGAAAGCTTTCGGTGAGGTGGTGATAGTGGAAGATGGATGGATCAGCCTGGGAGATATGTTTCATGCCCTTCGTCTCAAACCTTTTGTACTGTATAATATTATATAACAGAAGCTCAAATCAGTCAGGCAAGAAGGTCACCTGAGTAATTTCGTCCGTCTCGGGTTGTGATATAGTAGAATCGGCCCGCCCGGATGTGGATGCATGCGGTGTATAAACAGCTTGCTCAAGACAAGCTTGAGAAACCAGTACGACACAAGTCGCACGTAAGTCGATGATGCAGTAATGTACTCCTGACGAGAAAATCTATTGAACAAAAAGCGACAAGTGTCATCCACGTAGTGTTTTACGATGGCTTCGAAGTTCGCAACAAGCCCGAACTCGCAGCCTCAACCAGGAATCTGCCAGTGGGTCTGGTGTCATTCCCGAAGCACTGCAAACTGCCGCAAGGAAATGATAAGTGAAGCAGGTGAATGTGAACATTCAAAGGACGATAAAGACGTGGACCCCTTATCAAAAATGATCTATGTAAGTAAAGCACACTCTGTAAATTAACCGGAGAAATTTAACGCCGGCAAACGCCGCGGTACAGAAGTATGGGAGGTGTTTACCTGTGTTTACGCACTCGCTGGATTGATCATTCCTCTGTCCGAGTCATCGTTGCAACTGTGCGGCTCCTTTCAACAGAAGTCATTCTTAGGCTCGGGAGTCAGTCTCAGGTAGATAGGCCTGAACAGCTTTGGACACACGAGACTTATAAGACCTGAAATATCTTCAAGTTTCATCATAAATTAGGAAGGTATCCCAAGTCTCATAAGTCGACTTTTCCCCTAGCACGATGCCATCTCGAATCAATCTTATATTCGTACGCTCACTGATAAACCTAGAGGCCAGGATGATCGAATGACTTTATTTCTAGGGAGCAGGTTCCTTTGGGCTTCCAGGGCCTCAATCGAACGGAGCACGTATTCATTCAGTTGAACAAGCCCGAGAAGCCATCGGTGTTTATGTCCATCATGGATATACCACCATCGATACCGCTCGTCTGTATGGTGGTGGAACATCTGAGGAGGTGAGCGGTAGTGCAAAATACTAAAGCAGTGTCATTAACGTCGACACTGAAGTTCATAGGTCAAGTCGATCTCGCGGAAGGATGCTACATAGATACCAAGTTTGAACATTCATCCCCGCACAGCTTACAGTAAAAAACTGACGGTTCTATTCATAGGGCCCTTTCATCGAAGCCTGGCGATCTATCGCCCAAGAATCTTAGAGCCTCTTTGATGGAATCTTTGCAGTCCCTGCGCTGTAAAAAAGTGCACGTATTCTATTTGCACTTACCTGACCGAAGCGTGCCCATTGAGGATACCTTAAAGACTATCAATGACCTTTATGACGAGGGACATTTGTACGCGTTTCTTTGCGTATTACATTCTCCGCTCAACATGCTTTAGCGAACAATTTGGCCTGAGCAACTATAACTCCTGGGAGGTTTGTAACGAGCCATGATTTTTTTAAAAAAAGAATGCTATTCATCCGTTCACGCAGGTCGCTGAAATTATGGGCATCGTGAAACAGAATAACTGGGTCAGGCCCACAGTGTATCAAGGCGGATATAACGCAATAGAGAGAAATGTAGAAGTGGAGTAACACATTTTCAATTCGACAATTTAGTTTTTTTCTTAGAAAGATCGTTCAGGCTCATTCCTTGTCTGCGTCATTTTGGGATCAAGTTTTACGCGTACGGACCATTGGCGTACGTCTCGCATTACCTTTTTTATTTGTTGGATGGCTTACATTTGTCTTGCAGAGGCGGCCTTCTAGTAGGAAAGATTCTCGATGAAGATAGCCTAAAGAATACCAAGGGAGGTCGCTGGGATCCTTCTGTATCCCACATGGCACCTTTATTACACGAACAATGCAGACCCCTGCTGTCAATTCTGCGCGAATTGAAGGAACTATTGGTGCGCAAAGGAGATTACTCTTAATCCAGACCAGCCTATTCAAATGCATCAGGATGTACATAACGTCCGCATGGCTGAAGTAGCTCAACGATGGCTGCAACACCACAGTGCGCTCCAACCTGGAGATGCAGTTGTTCTCGGTGCAGCATCACCCCAGCAAATGGAGGATAACATCGTGCAATGGTGCGTCCCTCGTCTGGTAGACGATGCTACTCATACCTCATTTTCATCTCCAGCGAGGGAGGACCGCTGCCGGATGAGATAGTGAAACTGTTGGAAGAGGCATGGAAAAAGGCAAAATCTGTTTCTTCTCATTATGCTATGTAGATAAGATCAAGGACGGACTCAGGCACCCCTATGATTCAAGTATCATGATAAAAGCACTTGTTTTTCAAAACGTTTCATTCAAAAGAAAGGCTTCCTAGTGTTTCGGCAGCTCGGTTGACGTGCGAATATACCTTTGCTTGCATGACGCGCGGCAGGTGAATCAATCACTGAAGTGTTTAGACAACGATAAGAGACAATGATTGAAAACATTATTCCGTAAGCGATGAACATTATATTAGTCCGCGAAGTGTAAGTAAATGTACTGAAAACGCCCGATGAAATGAAGCGATGAAATGTAAGAAACAAGGATGTTCAGTCGCAACGGCCACAAAGCAAACTCATACGGGAAGGACGGTTTTGAAGACGTAGTCCCAGATCTTGCTGGTAACACCGAAACCAAGCTCGAAGTTCTTGTAGTGGTGTGCAAGATGGTACTTCTTCATGTGCCGCAAGTATGCAGGTAACTTCGTGTGGTGAAGTCTGAAGGCGGATCAATACAAGGCGTCAAATCAGAACCAACCAGACTCACGCGTAATGCATACAGTCGTAAACGACATCTGTAAAAGATGATCAGAACAAGTTTCAAGCTCGTACACACCTACTTACAAAACGCGAATGAACCAGCAATGATACCGTTAGCGACTGGGGTGGGGAACAGGATATATGCGAGGCGAGTGAATGGAGCTTGGAGGATTCCAAACATTACAGGCGGCATGACGAGCCTGAGTCTAAGAGAAAGTTAGCAACTATGTTGTACTCCCCTGTGGAATTACGCACCTATCCATAGGCATATAATGATGAATACCGTGAAGCAAAAAGTGAAGCGTCAAAAACGCATAGTGGTCGGGCAGGAACTCGTCGATATGGAACAGGAAACGGTGCATCCCATATTCTAGAATCGTCCATATGAAATTCCCCAAGAAGAAGCATGGAAGCGTTTTAGCAAATGCGTCTAATGTTACGGTTGACGTGAGTGACAATGGGAGTAGAGGATTGGACAGGAAGGTGGGTATGGGGCCATTGAACTGGAGCATGGATCGAAGGAACAGATTTGCAGTAATTGGTAACCAAATGAGTGGTACCGCATACCACACGGTCCGTGTGCACACCTTTATAATCAGATAAGATGGGAACACAAATTTCTAGGCATGCTGCGCACCTCAAATATATCGTAGGCAAAGAGACGAGCAGACTCTTGCAAATGCCGTGGTTGATGAACTTGCTTGAGATAATAGGATTTGCTATATCCAAGCAGTCAGAAAAAATCTTCAGTCAGGAGTTCCCAACGTACCTAAAGTTGGCATGCCACATTTGCTGCAGTAAGGGCGTGCGCAGGTCCAAAAACTGTGTCTTCTCAAAATCTTCTGCAGAGTCGGTGTCTTCGGGGTGGAAGTCATCTGGAGCTTCCCAGTCTGCAGAGCGAATCCTGCGTGAGTATGTTTTTCGGTAAAGTGCAGTTGAGTATGTACCATCTCTGACAACCGTTGCCTCCGTCCCCAACCGTCCAATCACGTATTCCTCCATCATGTCGTACGCAGAGTCAGAGTGATCATGAGAATCCCCATCCTTCATGATACTTTCTACGTCTGTTCCAGCATGCGCAAGAATGAGGTCGTCTCCTCCTGGGTGGTCAGGCACGAACCCAGTGACGTCGTAGACCTTTCCACGGCAGGTTATCCAACAGCTTTTGACGGACTTGTGGTTTGCAACATCCTCTTCGGTGTAGATACAAACGCGTTTCGTGACCGCCATGCTTGTTGGAGTATAGACGAACCACAAACTTCGTCTCAATTTTGACCTTTTCATTTCCTGCGAAAGTTCTCACGATCTGGACGAGCATAAATAGCCCCTGTTTTGACACGAAGCCTCGCCTAATTGGCGGGTGCGTGATACATCAATAGATCATTTCCCTCCGACACTCCCAATAACATCCTGCGCAAGCTCTGCACTCCACTTGCGGAGAACATGTTTCATAACCTTCCCACTGGCGGTCTTCGGGAGTTCTCCCGCCGTGCTATCTTCTCCGACAAACCATACCCACGCTGGAGCATTCTGGGAGAGCGTCAGTTTGGCCGAGAGCCCCGCCTCCGGAACTCACCTGTGGATTCATACTCTCTGCGACAGTCCGGCGGACGTCCTCTCTTGATATGTTGGTGCTTGGTTCTCTGACAATCCATGCCCCAACAACCTCTCCATACTTTGTATCAGGGACAGAAACAGCTGCAGCTTCCCTAATGGAGGGATGTGCAGTCAGTGCGTTCTCAATTTGGACCGGAAATAGGTTCTGTAAGTTGAGTTAGGCGATGATACCACTTACGTGAGACGGAACGTGTCACCTCTCCGCCACGAATAATAATGTCCTGTGAGATAATTCATTCTCTGGATTACCGAGTCAACGCGTGTACTAACCTTTATCCTGCCAACGACTGCAGGAGATTAAATAAATTTTCAAGAAGAATGAAACAGCAGGCTTACTCTTCAGATATCCTTCCTCATCCATGATCCCTTCGTCACCTGTATGCATCCATACTGTGGACGGGTCATTCGGATCCGCCCGCATGACCTTCTGCGTTTGCTCCTCATCCTCCCAGTAGCTAGACTTATTTCAGTGGACATAAACCAACGAGAAAGCGGACCAAGCGAACCCTTTCTGAACAAGATAACCAGCGATACACAGTTCACCTGGCTTGCCGACAGGGACAACATGTCCATCTTGGTCAATGATCTTGGCCATCACGTGCGGTTGCACTCTACCAACCGTCTCAACGCGCTTGATGATTGGATCCGCCGGTGTGGTTTGAAAAGATACGGGGCTGAAACAAAATTAGCGACTGATATAGAACCCTATTCCCGATGAGGGAGTAAATTCACCTTGTTTCCGCTGTTAAAAGGTTAATTGGCCGAATTTCAGTCAAACGAAATAGGAAACTCACTCATTCCATATGCAATGGACAGATCTACGAGGTTCAATTTCTCGATGAGCTGTTGCATGAGATCAATAGGTATTGGCGAGCCCGCTGCAATGCCAGTCCTATGTTTTTAGCATGTTATGAGTGATGATGCGTGATCAGGCAAGACTTGTTCCGCTCACCGCAGGCGACTCAGATCCAGCTTCTCTCCTGCGTCTTGCCGCTTCTGTACTTCTGCCAAGACACCCAAGAAATGCGTGGGGACGCCATGCAGGGCCGTACATCTGTCCTGCACGACGGAGTCCACGATAGCTTTGGGGTCATAGATCTCTGAAGGATATACAATGCAAGACCCATGGGACCATGCAGCAAGGTTGCCGAGGACTAGGCGTGCATGAATTCAAGGTAAGAATGGTTGCACGAAAACACGGAACATTGTCACTCATCAAAACAGTGGAACAAAGGAGGTACATTGCCTGGTGAGAAGCATCTATATCATGCGTTGCAAGAATCAGAGGTGAACGCACAGAGGACATCGTCTGGGCTCAGTCGCATACAATCACCAATGGAGATACCATTATTGAGTAGGTTTGTGTGAGTTAGCTGAGACGGCATTCAGAAGCAGCACAAAAATGGTAAAGGCAATTATTTACTGAAACAGCCTTGGGAGTACCAGTGGTCCCACTATGTATCACGATTTACTATGAAAGAATGGAATGTCATCTAGAAGAAAACCCACCTAGTAAACTGCAAGTTGATAACCTCGTCACTTCTTTGAGATAGGACCGACTCTTCGATATGACGCTGTTCCCACGTATCTTCCCTCCATATTAAGGTCTCTCTCCAATCAGTGATACTCTTCACATCGCACGTCTCTCGATGCCACTCTGCAGTGTCGTGGACATTACTGACCACAACCAAGTTCCTCAGCGAAGGAAGGGCGGGCTCTTGGATATTACCGGGACTTGAGTTGCGCAACCCAGGAAAGGCGTCAGAGAGCATCCGGATATAACTTGATGTTCTGATGCGAGGTACAGTAAAGAGATGGGTGACGCCGACAAGGTTGAGTGTCTCCACCTACAACACGGTAGTTCAACGGCTGTAGGTAGCATATGATCAACTTACAAGTTCATTCAACCTGTAGGCAGGGTTCAGCGTTACGAGGATTGCACCTATGCTCGCGCACGCCCACTGAAGTGATGCATAAGAGCTTCATATAGAAATACACCCTGGATTAGCGGATATCACGCGTTAGAATCAACACAGCACTACACCTATTATTCCCCATGAGTACTGCAACGCGATCACCCTTCCTGACACCCATCGCGACCAACCCTCGCGCAAGCGCTCGTATGTGTCTGTCAAACTCGTCAAAATCCCATGCTAGGTGGCTGGTTACGTTGAGGTTCCGCGACGACGGCCCACCGTGAGCGCGGGGACGTTCTTGCCTACAAATGAGGGCAGGACGGTGAGCATGTCTTCCGAGGATTTCTTCTTTAAAGAAACCTGTGAGCGTTCGAAGATCCAGGGAACGTTCGGTAGGTCCCTGGACAGAGGAAGACGTGAGAGAGCAATAACTGGTATTACGACGCGTCGACGCGCCAGTTTGCAATGCCGACCTGACACTTTGATGGAATTTTAGTGAAGCCATCTTGAAAAGAATCTACCATCCACGCCACAAGCAAACAGCTGACCTCGAGACACATGAGTATTTTAACCCAGCGCCGTTAAAGTGTCGGGTATATGACAGAAGCCTTGAGCCTTCGCACGTAATATGTAAATGACACGGCCGGCGGGGCCGTGGAGTGCTTGCTAAAAATATCGACAAACGCTGAGCCAGTCTCTTGCAGCATCAAATCGATGCATTTTCAAGACCTCAACGCACTTGCTCTTCCTTCTTTGTAGTTGTCCTCATACTGCAGCCTTGCTAAGTATTGGTGCGGTAGGAGTCCGGACGAATAACACGTAACCGGAAATCTCGAAGGTCTGTAGGGAGCGATGTAAGCGCATGCAGCCCACAGATACATCATTATTGCGATGTTAGCGTGATCATCCCGATAGTGGAGGGCAAACACGAGACCGGTCATCTGAGTCATCTCCCAACCTCTGCCGGTTGCACCCCACGATATTACACAAGGAGTGAGTAACCGAGGCAGACGAATAAACATATCGATTCGAAAAATTATAACCTTACACAGGCTACACTAGGTATGTTTTTGGCGTCTGTCACTAAGTGGCTGACCTCTGTTTACCTTCCGGCCTCCGGTGAGGAAGGTTTGAATTTTTATTGTATCATGTGCCAGTGAGTTATCAAATGGCAGTGCCCTCTCAGATATTGCTCTTCAGAACGTTCAAGTTCAGCACGAATCGGGAGCTGGGAAGGAGCCTAGAATAATACATAGAGCAATATGAATATGATATATAGTAATAGGACACAACTGGAGTTAACATAAAGATAAGCAAGAGGATAGCTTCAGAACCAAAACCTTATACAGACGATGTCTCATTCGACTGGCAGTGCTTCTTGAAGGTAACTTATCACCTCTTCTACTGACGGACGATCCTCCTTTGTCGTCGACCAACACCGCCGCATGAAATCCAGGTGATCAGGTTGGATCTCGATGGAGGAGTCGATGGGCTCTACGTGTCTGAACTTGGCAGAAATAACATGTATGGCGGACTTCAGCCACCAGTAAGGCTGTTTCCCATATAGGACCTGCATGCAGGTGATATTAGTGTCATCAGCAAGCCAACGAGAGACTACGAACCTGAAGCATGATACCGCCGAGAGCATATATGTCGGTAGATTTAGTTGCACATTGTATGGGCTGATCTTCCGGGGGGTCAATGAGCTCTGGAGCGACCCAACGTACTGCACCGGTGTGGTAGGAAAAGGTGGGGTTGGTTTGCACTATGATATTGGAGATACCGAAATCTGCAAGACGAGGGGATCCATCGGCAGCAACCAGAACATTATTCTACAATCATTATAAGATGATTCCACTTGCATGGCACGTATGAACTTACGTTGGTGAGGTCACCGTGTATCACGTTGTGGTCGTGGACTGCAGAAAACATGGTTAAATCGATCACTTCCATAGTCAATCCATCACTCACGATACTGGAGCCCCTCGGTAATTTGTTCAAGCTATTGCAAATGTAGTAAGTTTCCCTATTCGGCTTCATGAATAAAACTCACCAGCCGAAGCCTATCCACCATCGAGAGGGTCTCATGGGAATCAAGGTAAGAGTTCAAAGTCCCGTTCGGCATCCAGGGGGAAACCAATGCGCGAAATGGGCCGAACTGCTCTACAGTGCCATGAAAGGGCAATACATATTGGTGCTTCAACGCAGCCCATATACTGGTCTCGCGGTCAAGGTTCTGCATCTCAAAAGTTTAGATATGCGGTCGTCAGACTAGACCCAAATATACCTTGTTGATTCTAACACATTCACGATCACTCAGGTTTGGGAATCGTGGGGATTTGACCGCGACCTGAAGTCACAATAAGGGCATGCAGAAAAAGCAAGTCTATAAAATACCTCATCCAAACTTGCACCGCTGTTCCATATACACTTGTAAACATCTCCAAGACCACCCGAGGCGGTTGGGTAGCTGGTTTGCCTGAGTATATCACTTGATTTGATACAGAGAGCCCTACTACTGTTCAATGTTTACAAAGTCCTGCCCTGAGGTAAAGAAATGACATACGAGTCCTCTGAGTCAGAAGTACTAGGGAGGGGTCCATTAGGAGTGTCGACAATCGAAGTCGGACTTGTGGGAATACTATCGACCGAAATCTGAGCAAGAGATGCTTGGTCACCGTGACCTGGTGCACGACCAACCTGTTAGAGTGAGATGAATGGATGGCTCCACGGCTGCACAATATCAACAAACGTACAAGACCAAAGAGCTGTTGCAAGCGTTTGAGCACGTCCATTGTCGACGGGAAATCACAGTAGGAAATAGTCCTGTTGAACTACATTCTTATACAATGCAGACAACATTAGTGCGACGACATCGCAAAGTTACTACCCCACCGATAATTGCGTGGAAAGAGACTGCCAGTGCGTAGGATCAAACCGAGGACGCCACGACTGGTATTAGTCAAAGTAATGCTGTGGATGAATCAGATCAATAATGAAGGTTGTCCTTCCACTACAAACGCCCATTTCAGTACCTACAGACGTCGAGCGGCAAACCTACTAGTACTTCTGATGTGCGGCAGACAATGAGACATCTTGAAGTGTGCGGTCAGGGATATGAAGAGCACTGGAAGCATTGAAAAGGGCAGTAATTACACGAGGCAATATTTGCTTTCAGCGGCTTTGTCAATTAGTAAAAGACAAACCTCGAGGCGAAGAGATAGAACTTCGAGAAAGTTCGACTGGCGATATTATAATAGTTCAAACTTCACCGGGCTACAAAACACAGCTGTTCACACAAGTCAGCCTTTAAGTTTGAAAGCTTCAGCCAAATCGAAGGAATCGACAGCTTAAAACATCATGAAAGCCCTTTCAGTCTCGGTTAGGAAAAACAACAGAAAACACTTGTCTGTTCATATATTAATGGGGCCTGCACAAGGCCTGCAGGGCATCTCTAACGCTCACACAGGGTCTGAAAGAAACGTATCCACGTATGACAAAATTTGAGGTGGGACACGCCGCAACGGCCTGTGCTGTTATTCAACCGTCCATCAACGAAATTGGCAAGTGGGCCATATTGAAATCGTGAGGTTTCATGCAAGGTGACTCCAAGTCATCCTCATGCTCCATGATACAGGACAAACTGGGGATGTAAGGTTGCCTGGGTTGGGTAAACTGCCATCACAGCCAGTGCATATCACTGAGAGGCGAGGACAAGGTTTCGTAATTCTGAATCTTGCTTAATTCGATCATCCAGTATTGATTCTGCTGCCAGACTCATGAACAGGTCAGACTTCCGCCTTGATCGATCCCGAATGCTTTCCTTCGTACGTACATTCAAATCACCAATATTTGCAGCCATCTTTCGCGCTTGAATAACAAGGCCGCATCTCGTGACTATTACGTAGAGCACAGATTTTAAGCTCATGAGTGACACAACGTCTACACAGCTGGAATATGTGACGAGGCCTGAAGACTTCGCACGCAAACCTAAATTGAACGTTTGCAGCACGCAAAACCAATACTAATTGGTACATACCTTCCTCATGCATGATTACCACTCCAAGGGAAGCTTCGGAGTCGTTGTCGAAAACTGGTTGCTAATACTACGCTACGCAGCGGATAGAGAAGGTGATTGGCTGGTGCACAAGGTTTACTGTGGCAAGAGGTGGCTGAAGAGACGTCTGCCTGCCTTCCGCCCCGTGGTCCGAAGAGCTCCCGGGAGGCACCGAGTCTTCCCCCGGGTAACTGGTCATCAACGCTCGTGTATCGAGTGCGGAGTACTGAGTGGACGCAAATTGAGGTAAGTAAGTAGAGGTGACTTCCTGGTAAAAAAAATTCGAGCTACTACTCATATACTTACATAATAGGAATGATTATGTACTAAATAATAAACTGGAAGTCAATCAGCTCTTGACTAGCGCAGTGACATGACCCGATCCTAGAACGCTCAGAACATCAACGGCAGAGGGGCGACGTCCTGCATCACTCCAGCATTTCTCGATGGAACCCCAGAAAGAATCTACGTCGTGCGGACTCGACGGTCTTGTAGGCTTCTTACCCTTGAGTATCAGGACAGTGACTTGATGATCGCTTCGCACATCTGCATAGGGTGGTCGGCCTGTCACAACCTACGGGATCTTAGTCACAAACCAATACAACTACTATGGAATGCCTCGAACCTGAAACATGATGCATCCAAAGGAATAAATATCGCTGGCTGGCTGTGGAGGAGTTGATAACTCTTCGTTCTCGGGCACCTCAAAGAGTTCTGGCGCAGCCCACCGCACGTTGCTCCTGATATATGAAGTCCCCGAGAGTTCAGAACACATTGTGAGGATTCCATGATCTGCTACGTGGGCATTGTGATCCGAATCTATCAGAATGTTGTTCTGCCGTTCCAGATCAATACTAGAACGTGAGTATCAAACAACTATCACGTACGGCAGTAAGGTCACCGTGAACAACGCCCTTCGAGTGGACTGTAATGTCGTTACTCATTGTTCTCACAAATTATTGAGGATTCCACATACGGTAGCTGATGGCTGCAGCGACTTGCCGCAACTAAGGTTCCAATGAATACCATGATGTACGAGCGCTTCTGAGAAACAACTCACGATCCGGAGTTTTTGTTCGATGGTCAATTCTGTGAAATGGTGTTCAAGATATGTGGTGAGCGAGCCGTTGTGCATCCAGTGGAAAACCATCGCTGGGAGTAGGCCAAAATCGTGACTGAAACCGAGCAGGGACAAAAGATTTTCGTGATGCAGTTGCTTCCGTGCATGGAAATCATCCAAGAGTCTCTGCAAAGCCATGAGGTTTAAGCATGCGTACCACAGGCCAAGGAGAAGCTGAGAACATACTTGAGTGAGTCTGGCCCTGGAATCGTCGCCTGCGACATCGATCCTTATAGATTTGACTGCTACCTGTCATGGATTTAGATTAATGCTGAACAGCCATACGTGTAGAATGCTTGCTTCTATGCCTTGACGGTTGGATGCGATGTAGGTGCATTTCCACACATCCCCGAAACTACCGTGCGCCATTGGATGAGACGACTCTTTGGATACGAATCCCGTAAGGTCGGATAGGCTGCATTAAAAAAATCGCGTGAGGAAGTGCCTTGTCGCAGGGTATCATGATCATGGACTTGCTGGTTGTCGGGGTCTATCTCACTACCACCTGTGGTAGCCACAGACGGGTGGCTTCTCCACCACAGCAACTTCCTCCCAACCTTCTCTACCCAAGACTTGCAGTGGGATAAGAAAGGCAGAATCATTTACTAGTAGGTTAGTAGGTTCATGTGTCGTGCCTTTTAACGAGACAGAAACAATAAGTCAATACCCGAGCGCCCATTCCAAATCAGTGTCCCGAGTGACTCTAGTGGATTAAAAGTCGTACATATTAGCCATACCGTTTTCTTCCATTGAATCTGCGATATAGAACCATGATCACCGGCTGAATTTACCCGATGGGCAAGCGAATCCTGCAGCCGATCAGCCCAATTACGCTTGATTCAAGAGTCAAGCTTAAGTCAAGACCCTTGTGCAATAGTCCTTACAGCAGCAACAACTTGAACGGTCACTTCCTTGCCTTGTCGTGCACAGTAAGTGAATAATCGGCTCGTCTGGGTTTGTAACGTTGTAGCTTGAACAAAACATTTCAATTCCCGTTGGACGTGCGTAACGAGCCTCGTGACCATGGAAGTTCGCTGATTGTTCGTTGACCGCCGCCACGTCACAATGGTGACTAGTAGTACAACATGGAAGCTCGAGTGGTGCTAGGACAAAAGAAGCCTGCATGAACCCATGGGGGTCACTACATAAATTGCGACCTAAGATATGATGAATCACGGTGTATGATAACCTCAAAAACTTACGAAGGAAAACAAATGCAGGTGTATGCATATGATACAGTCTTAGCGCAAGACGTGCACGGTCGTGTTCAAGGACAAGTTTTTTTACGTATCTTGATCCTTCGCAAGGCACCACTCCGCTTTTGGTTTGAACTTGGGCTTGTCTTTTACTTTTGTTACGCATTCGGCTTTGCACATCACCGAGTCACTAGTACCTGCATGGACGCTGTGCTACTCACTGGCAAATACATATAATATGAATCCAAACTATTCGAGCAGCTCACATCGAAATTGGACAACGGGTATGGTTATCATCAATGCCCTCCCATCATCTGATTGAACACCCAACCACGCAATACAGAATCATTTGGATTAGACACAGCTGGCGTTTTAACGTTCTTCACTGGCCGTGTCCTTTGAGTAGCAGGCTGCATGGGGACTTTCTTGAACTTTATGCTAACGATAGCTGCGTCACGATAACCTTCGTTACGGTGAAATTCGGCAGTCTTGGATAGAGTCTCGCCGTCACATTCCAGGTCCGTGCGCATGTCATATGAGCTCGCGAGGATCAACGTGGACGATTTGCACAGGGAGGAAAGACGGCCGGGAGAGGCGCCGATGCAGAAACGGGAGTGTGTAGGACAGAAGGAAAGACATACCGAGCAATGCTCTCGTTATGGTCAGCCTTTGCGTTGGTCATGAGATCTACGCTGGACTGCCTGCACCAGTGGCGCTTAGGAGCGTTTGTGGTAGGTTGAAGTACGTCTATTGTTGTGCTTGCTCGACGACGTACATATTGCCGCTGAGAAAGATCAAAGATGAGAGCTGTTTGCAAGAACAAAAACAAGACTGTAGCTTCAAGTTACTAAGTCATAATCAAAATGAAGACAAGTTTGTTCAGTTTCTTATGTCAAAGACGGAATCCGGATCAGACTCAAATTGCGGAAGTTTGCACGTGCCACTGACACAGGACACAAGTGAGTCGACCGTTGGCTGGCCGCTATGATATCGTGACAAACGAACCCTTCATGAATCATGGGCGCTTATTATGACGAGATCGAAATTGAAGATATGGCATGGGATGAGGTAAAAGGTGTCTACCACTATCCCTGCCCCTGCGGTGACCGCTTCGAGATCTCTCGCAAGCAGCTCACCAACTGCGAGGATATCGCAACGTGTCCGAGCTGCAGTCTGATCATCAGAGTTGTCTATGATCCAGTACGTTACTATGTGGATCTTCTTCAGTGAGATGTACTAACATGAACGACAGCTTGATTTTGAGGACGAATCTCCGGATGACGAGGGGTCTGCGTCGCAGGGAAGTGAAGAAGATGAGGAGGAAAGCGACAACAGCGATGACGACCAGTTCGAGGATGCCCTTGAGAACCTTACTCTAACTGAACCATCGGCAGCGTTGGTTGCAGCAGCAGCATAAGAGATTAATTCCCTCGCTCATTCTGTCTCGGTGATGTTGCTGGATGATGGTCTATGGCGCACTACAATATCAATGCATGTACGTCCTCGAGTATCCTCTATGAGTGCTCTTACTAAATGACAACTCATCATCGAAACTAATACTCTGAACATATAATGTTCCTATATGAAGTCCATCGTCATCAACGGGAATCAGTTTTCTTCATAGTGCACATACAAGGGTCGCTCATACTGGGTAGATCTCCCTATACTAGAACGCACCATGCAAACATTAACTTTACTGTTGGAACTTTCAGAGTCACAGATATGATCAGTGAGTCGCATCTGAATTCACGACTTGAACCGAGTCCATGATGTTACAAGCCGCGACCAATGAGGTGATTGGGCGTGTCGCATCACTAAATGAGCATGACTGGGAGGATCTTTACCCAGCGCTGTTCTCGCACTGACTCATCGTTTTAAGAAAATTTGACATATACATTTACGATCGCCCACTTCACGCGTAAAATTCCTTCTGGTAGGGTGGAGGTCAACTCGCTTGCTTATTTGACGCCGATCAAAATTTTGGTTTTACAGGACGCGAGCCCCGACGAGTTCTCCGAATGTTTAGCTAAACACTTTTCCCACCTCTGTAGCCTCTGAGTCAATGGTCAACGGACGGGTGTAGTACAACCAAGGCTCCGCCTATTGAACGAGATACCCCAGTATGACCCTCTATCCTGCTCGATGCTGTTCGCCTCGCACAGCTCGAGAAGTCCATGAAATGTATTATCGTCCCACACGGTACGGAAGCTCGTTGAATAGTAGACCGGCCGTTGTTGATCACATTCTGCTCGTCTCTTTAATTTAGCCTGTATCGCAACGTACTCTGCAAAACCTGACGGACTTCAAGTATTATTGTGTCATCTAGAAGTGGCTGTTGGGCTTCCCGTGAGATTGAGATTGGCCAAATCCTGTTACATATGGTATCGGGGAACGCGTGTGCCAGATGAAGAAAGGAGATGGGGTAGAACTTGAAGGCAAACTGTATTGATTCAAACATTTGGAACTCGCCTGACCCAAGGTTACCAGTCAAAAATTCGCCGCAAAGCTCTGCAGATAGCAGCGCACCATAAGACATCTATTCTGGGCGGCAGCCAAAACTCCCATTTAGCACCCAGCCTTCTCATCGCCTTGGGGGTTCACTTCATCCCACTCCTTCAACGCACCCTCGAGGCCCTCCCACACAGCCTGTCCAAGATGTACGCCTCCAATCGTCCAGTACCTGCGCATCGATATTGTCAGCCGTTGCAAGACTGGGTATCCACAGATTAACAACCGCACACTCACGGTAGAGTGCACCTGCCTTAAGCACTTCTTCTGGAGCATCCGTGCCTTGGTGGGCATTGCTCTTGAAAGGCGTTAGGAGAAAAAGGACGTGCAGCACGGATTGCATAGCAGATGTCGTAAATCCCGCGAGAAGGCGGAGGAAGGGCTGGAGGAGTATGTGCCTGAAGAATCGTCAGCATTCAGGTATTGAAATCAAATGAAGAATCTGACAGAACGATGCCAAATATGGATTGATCGCGTCCCCGGACTGCATTCAATAGCAGGGCGATGGTATCTGATCTGGAGAGTCTGGCACACACGGATGCAGCGACGATGTTGGACTTTTGCACCTCATTGCTGACGATGTGGATGATAGAGTCTTCTGTCTTTAGTATCTGACTGCCCGCGTCTAGACACATTAGAGATGGCAGGTTAAAATGACCATTTGAAGGCAACGCCAGCCTTCTTGGTGGAAAATTGGAGATGTTGGAGGTGGCGGGCCATGGAGGTTGGGCAATAAGGGGGTGCGGCGGTGTAGAAAGGGTTAAATATGTTGATGTATATGGGGTCCTGTGGGCACGGAAAGGAGGACGGGGAGAATAGTTAGAATTAAGAATGATGCCAGTGAGGCGTTTTGTATTTCCTGGGTTAGTATAACAAGATCCTGGTGACCGATGGTAGAACCTAGCTGTCGATACTCGTGTGCGAAGACAATAGCATCCAGTCCGCCAGTATCCTTTGCTAGGAGGGAGTGGGGGCAGAAGGAACAGACAGAAGACGCAGATGACATTCGTCTGCGGATATCTGGTCATTCTCGGTGGTCGATAACAAGAGGTTGATGAGAATATCAAGGTTTTGGCGAGAGAGGAATGATATGTGCGCCTCGCTGAGTGAAGGTCTGTATGAGCATTAGACCAAACGGACTGAACCATCCCTGATCAACTGAACGATGCGGATGTACGTGGGAGGGTCACATACGTACTGTGAGGAAGACTACCCCGAGGTGCACGTCCTATTCATGGTCCGTTGTACGCCGGCGGCCCTTGTGCAAATGCGCGAACTACTACCTGAAATCTTGGATGGGAGCACGGCATTGACTGCCACAACAAGGACCTTGAGCACCATTGCGAAGTTTCGCGAAATCTAGAAATTATGCAAATAGTCCTATCATTAGGAAGTTCAAGCCTGAGGTGGGCTTCAGAGTATCGCTTTGTTTGTACGCAAGGTTGCAGTTTCAAAAGCCGGATCTCCAAGTACCGTCAGTCATCAGGCTTTTCAAGGCCCCCATATACGATCGCCGCCACATTCACGCCTCGCGTAGTAACTGTATTATAAACGCACTTTCAACAGCTTCGTGAGTCGCAGTCTATTTCTCATATTCTCATGCAAATATTCGCATTGTCACTCATTTATCGTGGCTGAGTTAAATGCAGACTCGTGGAACTTAATTGTAGTCCTTCCTGTCAAGTCTTTAGAAACCATCTATCGAGCAACTGCTTGACGAGGATGCCCGTTTTGACACCCTGGTGTACCTGCGTTCAATATCACCCTCAGTTCAGTCCCATCTATCGTGCCTGAACGTTAACTTCCTTTCCTACTCTCCGCATTGCCTCAAAAATTTCATCCCCCGCTCGCTCGCTCTTTCCCAGTACTTTCCCCCCTCCAGCTGTTTTTTCATATCTCAAGACCTCACAGCTCACATCCTTACATGGATCGTTTTCATGGTGCTCATGCTCTCACCGCCTTTGTTGTAGATATCCCTATTACATGTTGTACTGTACGGTATACACAATGAACTACGTATTTCATCACACCCTGTTTTCTCAGATTCTTAGCCCACTTTCAATGTACTCGGTGCGACAAGAACTTGAATGATCACAGATGTCCCCAACAGTCATGTCTGTCTGTTCAGCTTCTCAGTCCGCTATGAGGAAGCACCAATGCTATGCACTTCAACACAATCCACGGCGCACGCGCAACTGCATATCTGATGGAACCGGCATGCCTAGTCTGTTGTTGCGTGCTCTCACAAACCAGCAAGAATATGATCCATCATCAGAGCGATGCAGTTAACTCTTCAATAAGTCGTTCGCTCGGACAACCCTGAACTAGGACTGGATTTTGGGTATAGACGATATAGGATATAAAGTACAATCCACTGCACACGTTACATTTAGAAATCTCAAAAAGCGCGAGCATACGATCGAATACTAAGTTCTGCAAGTGTTGGTTTGAGTAAGCGCGAGGAATGAAAAGGCTTCGAGGTGACTCACTCCTGTCGGCACTTGTGCCAGTGTTGCCCGTGTGCCATGCGGCTCAAATCAAGTTCAGGACCTCCTCTGGGTATCACCAATGCAGTGTCAGGGTTGTAAAATGAGTGTCGAGAAGCGGCTGGTACCCAGAATAACAGCCGATGTTTGGGTCCTACCATCCATCCACTGTAATTATTCAGGAAAAAGGGGGTCGAACTGTGGTCGTCACGGGATGCTCCCTCCGTTAGCTCAGAGGTATCACGGAGCGCATGGATGGAGTTCGACGAGAACAAAATGAGATGATTGTTCCAAGTGTTTGATTTGGTGGTGGTGGTGGCTTCGATCGTGCGATGCCCATCTGAGAATGCTGAAGGATCTGACACGGCGCACTGTTGCGATGGCTGCCTCGTCGCTGCATCCCACAGCCGAACTGTGTGATCGTGCGAACCAGTGACGATGCGAGTGCCGTCCGGCGAGAATGAGACCGATGTGACATAACTCGTGTGCCCCAGCAAGGGCTCACCGAGTGGCTGTCCCGTCCCTGCATCCCACAGCCGAACTGTGTGATCGTCCGAACCAGTGACGATGTGAGTGCCGTCCGGCGAGAACGAGACCGATCTGACATAATCAGTGTGCCCCCTGAGCACGGTCTGAACAGCCGGCCAGTTCATATCGCGTCCAGATGCCACACAAAGGGTATTCGGAAACCATACAGAAAACTTTCTCGATAGCGGAGAGTTGGCAGGTTAGAATGGGAGTGCTGATACATAGAGATGTGGCGTGCTGTGTAAAATGAGGCCGCCGAAGACTTGAATGAACCTCTGTGCGTCCATTGCAGCCAATGAGGCATCTTTGAATTTGGGATGGCCCTGTGGTTGCGCATGAGCGCGTCAGCTCACTTCTAGTAGCAGTGTGCTCACCTTCAGCCACTGGGCGATGGGCGGAAGGGCAGCAGCTGCACCGCTCAGCGCATTGATCAGGGCGAGTAACTCGAGCCAGAAAAACAGCCGCTCGTGATCGAGTAACGATTCCACTTCTTTCGCGAGCTCCTTGTCAAAGGCTGTGATTCGTACGTGCGATGTCCAAAATCGAGATGAATATGACAGATGTTGGGGGATGTATTTTTGAACTCGTTCTTGTAACCCGGCATCTTTGCAATTAGGGAGGTACGACGATTTCAAATCACAGATGTTGAAGCGAAGGCCATGTTCCATCACTCGCAATGACGCAAACGCAAGGTCGCGTTGCGCCTTTGCCAGGTCGATGAAAAACTCTCCACTGGATGGTTTGTCCGTCAAGTAATCACGGAAGGATGCGTGAAGGAGTCGGATTGGGGAATCTGGGCTGGTGGTGCCACTGAGGAGGGAGCCCATACTTTCACCACAACCTCCACGTCGAAATTGTCCTCTCCCGTCAGAAAATGGCGCCTCATGGCATTCAGGGAAGCCAAGGGAAGGGGTTCAGCTGTGACTAGTATTTGTCCCATCACCGAGCGAAATCTCGCTAAAGCAGTCGAACGCAATTTCTGCGAATGTGGAGAATCATTCTCGGGGATGATATCTTTTAAAATGAGGTGATACATGTCGTATAACAGCTTGCTTCTCTCAGCAGGATCGCGTGACACTACAGCATTGTAGCAATCCATTCGAGATAGCCCAGCATGGGACCTTTTGATGTATCCACAGGCGAGACGCGCCCACTCGAAAAGTCCATCAGCTTTCTCAGCGAGCACTGCAACATTTCTGTCCTGAAAACCCAGCCCTTCCAGCTCCTCGGATGCGTAAGCGCGGATATCGCGCTCTGCGAATGCTGGTGGAATATCATCCATCGACATCTGTCGAATATGCGGAACACCATGAAACTTGTCATTGATGTCATCAAGCGGGCGAGAGGTAACGATGAAGCGGAAGTTGTCTGGGAGGTCTGTGATTTTGGGAACAGTGGGATTTTGATGTTTGCCAGCTAGAATACGGAGGAGGTCTCTTCGTGTCTCCACTCCACCGCTCTCGTCCAGTGCATCGATCATGATCACGATGGGTCCTGCAGTTGACCCAGATGACTTCTTCAGTGGTTCGATAAGAAGTTTCTGCCATTGCTGGGTGATATCCACTGTACTCTTCAGCGAATTCGCGGTCTGAACTGCATCTGCTAATGCCCGCCTCATCTCCGGATCACGATCAGCCAGGTCGCGCGCGATCGTGGAAAAGATCTTTTCGTGGCGACGATCGGCCTCTCGCTGGGGGTCAAAAGAGTAGCACGAACCAAGTCCTCCTACGTCGTTGAACCACTTAGCAATGGTGTGGGCGATGGCCGATTTTCCCTTGCCTGCAGGGCCAGATAGCCACAGCACGCGTGGAACGTTGTCCCCAGTACTGTTGACCCATTCCGTAATCTGGGAAAGGATTTCTGTGCGCGTCCCTTGCAGGCATTGTTTTCTGGTATCTAGTCCCGCGCCCGCTGCATAAGTTAGACCACTGAGATCTAGTATTTCTCCTGAAAAGGTATCATTATATATCAAGTCACAAGAACGTCTGAACACTTACCCGTACGGTAAACGTGTATGGCTACGTCGCGAGCGACTTGGTCCCGGAAGTTTTGCATGAGCATATCCAACACACTGCTGTACTGTTGGATCGTATCGTTCGTTTCCGAGACGACGTTCTTTCCGAGTCTCTTCCCTGTGATAACGTAGAAGCTTGAGACAATGCAAAGCGCAGTAGCTTCTTATGACTCACAAAAATTCTTGGTCTCAGAATAATTTTTGATGAATTGAGCCATTCAAGGGTTTGCTGAGAGATCTGTCCAAGGATAACGCGCATTGACGAGATTTGGCTAAGCGTCTGATCTTGTGCCATAAACATGTAAACTTGATGCAACTTTTTGAGAAGTTCGAGTACCGCTGCGTCGCGATCCGCTTGAGCTAGAATAATCTGCACAATGATTGCTGAGCGGTGGAAGATAGGAAGAAAGAATAAGAAAACATACTTTGGCTGCACAAGACAATATGCCTAGTGCCATCTTTGCATATGGATGTACCTGTGGAGCTAGATTAGTTCGGTTCCCATCAAGAGGAAGGTCCACACATCCGCGATCTTCCCGATCACATCGTCGAATATCCTGAGGGGTTTGAGATATGTGGCCTGGAAACCGTCAGCAGCTTCGAGATCCGCTTGTGTGTCTTGGCCAACGGACGCCACAGTTATCGAAGGTCCCAACAGTGGATGCATGCGTGATACAAGCTGTTGTGCATCCCGAAGTACCGATTGGGTATCAGCCTCCACTTCCACATCAGACGGAGCCTGAACCTGCGCGACCACTAAAATTTAGAGAGAGCACAGAGACTAGGACAAGTTTAAGAACCTACCTCGATGATATTCGGGGTCGATGAAGCACGTTGATGAAGCACATTCGAGGGAGCAGGGCTATGGCTGCGGGAACCTTCGAGCGCTTGTTGCAATTTTCATCGAATTCCAGGACACTTATTACGCATGTTCGTAGACTCACCGAGACCCTTAACTTGCTCGCACTATCCTTGACCTTCTCCAGAAGCTGACCGAATCTGCCACGAGGTCGGTGCTAGACGAGGGATGCATCGATGTCAGTGTTTAGAGTGGAGTAAACTAAGTGATCCTCATAAGCCACGTACCGAGCTTCCACGAGCTATTGTTTCGCTAGATGTGGGGGTTTCTTGGGTCGAATTCTTTGATGAGTTGCCTTTCCTCATTGTGAATAGCAGTCGACGATCAGAATCAGTAGGTGGCGAAGTAAGGTAGACCTTGCGCGCTTTCAACAAACGTCACGTGATAAACCGTGATAAAATGTGACAAAAGCAAGTACAGTAGACATGCTCATAATGCATACTGTCGGGACCGCCAATAGTTTATGCATTATGAGAGATATGCAACACCACATATGTCACATTTATGTGACGCATGTGACCTCCGCCAAAAGTGTGACATTAAATTACCTATAGTATCTGCTGATTAGACCGAGAAAAATTGTTCTAGAGAGGTCTGTCTAGCGTTAAGTAGTTCTTCTCGTCGTAGTTGAGCACGAAATGTACGAAGTTGTGATAGTAAGTTGAGTGAAAACTGTGGATCACCATATTGCATGCATCCAACCTCGAGTGGCTGGCACAAATGGAGAAGATCTGTCCGTGTAACCGATGCAGCTGCTGAATCGTTGTCGTCGTCATCAGAATCAATCTCGATGACATCACCACTTGCGATGGCAACTTCACGACGGACCTCATCTGAAATTGCTTTATCACCACCCTCGAATGCGGGAAATTCCCCCATATCCCTTTCCTCGGCAGGGTCCAGGAGTTCATCAAGAGTTAGTAATTGAGCAAAAATACGATTGCGCGCCTTGAGATTGTCGACAGATCGCATAAGGTCAGCTTCAGTGGAGGAAAGTTGGTCAGCCACATCAGTAAATTCTCACATTTCTTGACTTCCTTTTTTGTTACTTTCTCAGCTTGGCTAGA
>MU177963.1:0-12375 GCA_016695465.1 Suillus americanus | reverse complement strand
CTATACCAAAACATATGTACTAATATAACTGAACAATTTTTTTCTGACCATGTTGAAGTTGAATTTCTGGACAAGCAGGTCCATATTTGCCAAGTTGCAAAAGTACAACTTAAGTCTGTTTAAGGCAAGGTTAAGTAATGTGTACATTTCCTGATGCACTTGCTGTGGATGCGCGGGAATACGAATTTTGAGGCTGGTGCGACAAAACGCAGCTTCTGCAAGTGCATTTACAGCACTCAAAGCTATATCTGCATCACCTTCGGCATCCATGATGGCTTTAAGAGCCAGTCTCCAATCTGAATCTACATAGTGTTCACGAAGATGAGCCTTTAGGTCATTCTCAACTACTGGAAGGGACATTTCGGTGGTCGTGAACTTGCGGACAATACTCCATGCAGCAGGATCAACATGAGGCCTTGAGTCTAGGCCTGCTTTTGGATCACTGCCATGAAAAATTCAGCACTGAAAATGAGAACATCAAATAATTGACTCACAGTTGGATTTCGGTGTGATTCCAGCAATGTTTGATGGTCTCGGATATAATGGTATACCATGCTTGCTTCGCCATTGTCATACCTTTGAGAATGTTGAGCTTATATGTAAATGTCTCGTTCACCAGTATCATCAAGGTCAATTGCGTGCACGCAAAAATTATGGCGGTATATTGCCTTGAAGCATCGAATAATTCCTGTGTCGCATGGTTGCACAAATGGTGTCATATTGGGCCCAAAATACTCAAGATCAATATTCAATGGTTGATATGAGATGCTGTGAGCAGAGAAGTTATCAATAAACATGCAAATATGCTGGTTTTGTCGCTTCATTTGAAGGTCAAGCTTTTTGACCCATCTAGACAGTGCATTAGGTATCCTTGATAGTCACAGGATCATGTAAACATACTCTTCGAATAGAACTGCTGTCATCCAAGCCTTTTTATTGTTTTGATAATAGAACTCATGCTGTTCCGGTGACTGCTTCTTGAAGCATCATGGTTTCTTTGCCCTGGCAATAAAAATAGGCTCGAGCCTCTCACTTCCATCTGCATTGCAAGCTAACCCAATGGATATGTGAAATTTCTCCTTCTTGCCACTCATTTGTCGTGTTGCGAGACCACAATCTGGAGGTGCACTAAAAATAAACAAATTAAGCACTGTGAATTACGAAATGAAATGAACACTCACTATGGAAAGAAGGATGTCTCATCAAAGTTCCACCGATCTTGAGGAGCAAACTTTGCTAAAATCCTGCAACAATGTTCTTGTTCTGCAGCAACAGCCTTGGTGTCCACTGTTGGAGAGTTGGACTTGTGGCAGGTTGAGGGGGTGTGTTGAAGAGTTGGAGAATCGTCCTCCGAGTCTGCATTCAGACAAGATTAACATTGCTTTTGGCTATTGGGCAACCTCACCACTTTGTACCACATGTTTCACACTTGGCATCATATGGTTACACTCTTCTTGACATTCGAGCTCCGTCTCACTGTATCCTACAAGCATCTCATCTGCTCATTGTTTGTGTCCCCCAGTTGTTGTTCACCAACACTGAGGTATGTGTCTTGTTTATCTTGCTCTTAGCTTCATACTCACTTGAGTTACCTTAGCGTACTTTCTAACAGGTACATTGATCATGAGTATAGTTGTTGTTCACCAACGCTGAGTGTACTTTCTAACATCCACAGATCCAGATTCCCTGTGCTGTCGGTACTTGCGGATTTTGTAGGCTTTGCAAAATGACTGAATCCATGCTTCCTCTAACAGCCTTTCATTGTCTGGGACATCAAACTCATCCTCAAACCTTTTCCGTTTCTCTCGTAACATAGGCCCAGTCACCGTTTCATGTTTATTTTCCATGTGCCTGATCCACAAAATCAAGGCACATTCAACATCTTGCGAGACAAAGTCGACTGTGTGAAAATGAGAGTGCCAGATTTGAGAGATTTAAAGTGTTCTACAATTTCAGCTTGCGTGACATTAGGATGAGAGTCAATGAATGAATAGACTGTCATCCAGTCTGAGAGAGTAAGATTTTGACGAGAAGAGCATTCAGGTGAAAGAGCCGAAGTTTGAGCAGTGTCCTTTGTGAAGATTTTCTGCTGTTTTGCAGGTTGGTTGCATGCTGTGGGCTTATCGTGGGGTTTACGCTTCGAGTTTAGGGACATTTTTGTGTATGATACTGTTGTAATTGCTCGCTAGCTTCTATAGATAGTTCAAAGAAACAATGCCGCACAAGTGGAACAATACATTTATGCAGCACCTTATGTCCCACCCTATTAATTTCGCACTTCATAATGCATACAAGCCACACCAAGGCCATGCATTATGCAATATGCAATATGCATACAATTACATAGGAACATCGTCGGGATCCTGAAAAGTCCATGCATTATGAGCACATCAGGAAAAAACAAAGTGACTATATAGTACTATATAGTCAGGGTAGCACGAGTAGCCCCATTTTCAAGTGCCCTCTATGTAGTCACCATAGAGTCCCGTAGTAACTACCAGTAGCTATGAGGTACTACTGTAGTTTGTTGGAGTGCTACTACACGCAGCTATAAATTACTACCAGCAGCTATATAGCACACCAAAGAACCTCGTAGTAACAATTAAATTCAAGCACCTGAAACACAAACTAGCATAATACGAACGTCTTACTGTGTCCCTATTCATCATCTATAAGCTCCTCACCCTCGCTACTAGGATACTCATACTCCTCGACCTCATTCTCGACTGCCACATCCTTCCCCTCATGCTGGTACTCTCGGATAGCATCTTCAAACGCCGCATCGTCGATGTGGGCCTGGGATGTAGCCGACAATGGAATGAGTGATGCAACACCTGCATGGAAGCTGAGAAGCGTGAGCATTAGAAGAGTCAGTGAGATAAGAGTCCAACATACCATGCTGTATCATGCAGATTGATACGGATTTTCAAGAGGAGTTTGTAAGGCACGGTGCGCTCATCAAAGCGTTGCAGTGAGCTGAAATGATGGTTGTAGATGACCCCATAACTAGCAGATGTGAACTTTATGTCCTCTTTGATGCCTTGAGACCACTCATCAACACAACATTCTATCTATAAGATATTGTCAGCATCATCAAGTTGAAAGTAAGAATTGGAAAAACGGCTCACAGCCATAAGCACGAGCGCAATAGTTTTGATAGGGATGGGGTCAAAGTATTTGTGGTAGATGACACCCTCGTCACTTCAGTTCAAGAACCACATGCTGTTGATACCCTGTTGAAGCAACTCAGTCTTGTAGATGCCTGACTTCAATGACGGATCCTATTGCTCAATGTCAGCACTAAGTTATGTAGACCATCAAATACTCACCTTGAAAACAAAGATCGAGCCAATTTTCAATCTCTCCGCGAGATCTTGGTTTGACCTTATCACCTCCATAGAATTACTTGAGCAGAAGCCATGAAATGAAGCTGTGAGCGGACACATCTTCATCTTGAGTTCGCCTTGCATGTGTGAAGTGCGTTTTAACAGCTTTGAATGAATAAGAACAGGAATGCACTAAAAATACTGTGCTCACCATATTCACCGCTGAAGGGGTCAGTTTGACATCAACACCTTTGAGTTGACATGCCTCGCGCCAGGCCTCTTTTGCCAGTTTTGTCTCAGCTGCAACAGAATCCAGAAAAGGTGCCTGTGTGACAATGAGACACCGATAAACAGAGCAAGCAGTTATGAGAATCTCTTTCGAGATTTTGTCAAAGTCGCTGGCTTTCATGTGTCGACGCAAACCGTCAGTGTGTTAAGTAGTGTACTCAAGGGTTATTGGATCCGAAGGACTTTGGCCTCAGCTTGTGCGCTGTGCCCCTTTCCTGAGTATTGTCCCTTATTTCTGAATACTAGAGTATTGCGTTTATAAGGCGGACGAGTATCATACTGGATCCGTTAAGGTCTATGGATATCGTATGTATAGAGTGGTGGCTAATCTGGACGAAGTCCAAACTAGAAACTAGCGGATAAGACTGTCCGAAGACAGAGGCGGATATGGATAGACTATAGGAATAAATCCTAAGCCTCAGAGTAGACAAGAGTGTAAACTCAAGTCCGGACGGATAACGGAAGGCGAACGGAATGAGTGCAAACTAAGATGATATTTGAACTAAGGTTCGACAGAGTTATACATGAGTTTATATACTGTAGGTATCTAATGGAATGATCAATCAGCAAGGTAAAGGCTATGTATGAAGCATGTGGAAAGTCTATTGGTAAGGAGGATTGATCACAAAGCATGAAACGGATATGAGAGATGAGTAACGGATCAGTAAGACAAATGGAAGATAGATAACCGGAGTACCGGTAGTACAAGAATTACTGAAAGGAGATAGACGCTGTATTAAGGTTATATGAACAGGAGATGAAATAAGAATCAAAGCGGATCTGTGGACCGGACGACGGATACGGATGATGGATCTGGATCGGATCTGTGGACTGGATGTTCCGGATCCATTCCTAGATTATTGGTATATGACACAGCGTCTTTCTTGACCTTCGGCACCACGGTATCTTC
This sequence comes from Suillus americanus, assembly GCA_016695465.1. Lineage (NCBI taxonomy): Eukaryota > Fungi > Basidiomycota > Agaricomycetes > Boletales > Suillaceae > Suillus > Suillus americanus. Next base: position 7,851 of record MU177963.1, on the reverse strand, counting down.
ATATGACATGTCATCGAATGATCACTTGGTCCCTTGAGCTGCAGGCAACTGTTCGTTGTTGTTGTCATCATCGGCAGTGTTGTTGTTGTCTGTTGACTCATCAACATTATGCAGCACTGTTTGATGGAGGGTTAGTGGTGTAGTTATATAAAGTAGAAACATACCTTTTGGTCCTTTAGTTATAGGTATGGATGGGTTGCGCAACCTTGGAGGGATTTTCCCTGTACTGAATGTCAGGTTATTAATGTTGGATAACCTTGTATCAACACTGTGATCAGAGAACTGAAAAAAAAATGTCAGTGGCTGATATAAGATTAGGAAAGAAAAAAAAAGCTCATACCATTGTGTCTTCTTGCCTGTCCATGTTGCTAAGGAGCTCTGATGGCTCTTTCTTGAAGACATCAGGATGCCCTTGGTAGGCAGCCTTTAAGGTCTTCTTCTTCTGTTTTGCCGTCCGGGTTTCCTTGATTTCTTGGCAATGGACAACATGTTGGGATTCGCTGACTGTAGAACAAGATGGCGAGTGAGTGGAACATAATATGCTGGTACTTATGACGGTAGTTCTCTTTTTCAGTTGGTCACCACTCTCGACCACTTGCAGTGCGCACCTGCTGTTTTGCGGCAGGTGGTGAGGGGGCGCGCTTTGGCTTGGAGGTAGGCTTATGAGGTGCCATGGTTGTCTTGTCAAAGTACACTGTAGGTCAGCACAATTTATACCACTGTGAAACATACAAATAACTCACAATTGAACCTTAATAGTTCGTTGATTGTTGATTTGTAGAATGAAGGGCTGAAAGCTGTGTCAAATGAGAGGGTTGATAAAAAGGTATGATCATACCGTCACAATTTATTTTCACTGTTATGAATACCCCCGACTCGTCAAAAAAATGGTATGGAGCCTGCTTCAAAACTCACTGCGCTCTGACAAATCTTGCAGCCCGATGTCACAAATCGCTAGTCACAAAGAGGCTGGCTGTGAAGACATGAAAATTGATGTCAAAAGGTTAGTTGCGATTCCATGTTACACTCAAATACTCACTGGCTTGCAGACCCAAGCTCAAAAGGCCTGATGCAGAGCCCATGTTCCTGCGCCCTCTGTTTTGTCAAACACCCAGCCCTATCACAGCTTCCCAGAATTCCATACAAAAACTAATTCTGGAGCATTGGGAGGCAGAAGTGAAGGCCTGCAAGCAAGCAAAAACACTGCAACTGTTAGAAGTAGCACCAGGCCCAGCTATTAGCATTTTACAAGCAAGCATATGAAGGCTTGTTGTTGAGCGCTGGGATGTGGAGGTGAAACGGTGCAGGGAAGCCAAACGGGCGCAGCTTTTAGAGGTACTTCTGGCCGCCCATGGTATTTCCAAACTAATGTAGCACATCAAATTAGCTAGTATCAGAGACAAGAATTTAACATACTAGAATTGGTCATTGGCTCTCTCGATCTTGTTCTCTCGCTAGATGAGGAAGATTGTAATGGAGGTTGCAAACAATGCACCATGACTCACAAGGTCATTGCTCTCTCGATCTTGTTCTCTCAGGCTCTCCAGCTCTCTCGATTGCTCTCTTGATCTTGTTCTCTGGAGCTCTCTCAATTGCTCTCTCGATCTTGTTCTCTTGGGCTCTCGAGCTCCAAGGTCATTGGCTCTCTCAATCTTGTTCTCTCGGGCTCTCTCGATCTTACCAGGGTAAGCACACCTCATGGATCATCCTCAAAAAAAAAACTGTACCTGATTGCGACTTGGCGCATGGATTGAGTCTGAATGAGGCCATAACTTTGGCATTTCCAACTCAATCAAGGTTGTGTGGTGTGGTGTGGTGTGGTGTGGTGCTCGGATCTAGTTGTGGCGCAGCACCTGGTAACTGCACCCAGTTTAAGTCTAGACCAGGCCATTGAAAAAAAAGGGGGCATACAATGAGACAAGTCACACAAGACCAAGGCAACCTACTCACCTACTATGTCGCACTGCTGTACATTTTGTGGCAAGGAGTTCCCTGCAAGGGGGGGCATCAAGAGACACATAGCTAACCGGCCTAGATGCAGAAGGGCATGGGAGTTAACGATTGAAGAAAAAGACTTGGAAGACAACGCACCTTCTATGGAGAACCACGATGCCGGCAACTAATTTTCCCCACTTCGCCACTCACGGTCCAACTCTTTCGAGGCTGATGAACATAATCCGCCAGTGCCAAAAGTCGGTGTGTGACGGTCGAGGATGTTGCTGATGAAGGTGAGGTAGTGGGAGGTGGCGGGCGCTATTTCAAGCAATGTTCTGATGGTGGATGGGCACTGCAGGAAGGGAAAACTGAATTTGAAAGGTACCAGAAGTACAAAGAAGACATGGGTGAGGACAAGTGGGCTCCATTTTGTGACGAGTACATACATACCCTATCGTGTTTATGGCCTCTGCCTGACTTTAGCTGCCAGGGAAGAGTGGGGTCTCGCTGAGTGGCTTGTAAAAAGCCTTGGGCAGACTCAAACCGATGAATTTCTAAAGTTACTGATTGTAAGTTTGGCATCAAGCACCGAAAAAAATGTACTGACCAGCGTGATAGACACAAAACCAAATGCAAACTTCATTCCACAACAACCAATCATTCCTCAAGAAGGTTGATGAACTCCTGCATGGAGGCGCCTGGAGCTGTAAGAAGATTAGTGTTCAGGGAAATAGAACAGACGAAAAAGGTGAACCATTGCACGAAGATGTTGAACTGTGGATGCGCAATCCCATAGAGTGCATCAAAGACTTGATTGGAAATCCTTTGTTCAAGGATCAAATGGTGTACACACCTGCTCGCGCATACACGGACTCTGCAGGACTCCACCGAGTGATAGACAATATGTGGACTGCAGATTGGTGGTGTGACATGCAAGTAAGCACCATATCAAAAAAACATCGAAAATGACAAGCACTGACCTGTGTTGTCCAGAAAAAGTTGCCGGAAGGAGCAACCATCGCGCCAATTATTCTTGCAACAGACAAAATGAGTCTGTCGCAGTTCTGAGGCAACAAATCAGCATATCCTGTGTACCTCTCTATTGGAAACATTGCTAAAGAAAAATGGCGGCAAATGTCAGCACAAGCGACAGTCCTGATTGGTTACCTACCTTCAGGAAAGCTTGACTGCTTTACACCTGATGAACACTCCCTCGCCAGCTACCGACTATTCCACCATTGCATGTCCCTCCTCCTTCAACTCCTTGTTGCTGCAGGTGAAGACAGCGTTGGAATGGTGTGCACTGATTCGTTAGTCCATTGAGTGTATCTGATCCTTGCCGCGTATGTAGCAGACTTTCCAGAGCAGTGTCTGGTTGCATGTTGCAAGGAAAACCACTGTCCGAAATGTGTAGTTGCTGCAGATGAAAGAGGTGATCCACTGGAATTGCCGATGTGGGATCCTGCAGTGATAAAGGGGATATTAGAGAAGCAAAAGACTGGTCACCATCCTGCTGAATTTGAGGAATTTGGACTATGCACCATCTATGCTCCGTTTTGGGCTAATCTCCCCCACTCTAATATCTTCCTGGCCTTTACACCCAACCTCCTACACCAACTCCACAAAGGCATCTTCAAGGACCATTTAGTTAAGTGGTGCCTTGATATTGTAGGCGAAGAAGAAATGGACGCACGGTTCAAAGTGATGCCTGATTATCCTGGTCTTCGGCATTTCAAGAAGGGAATATCTATGGTAAAGCAGTGGACAGGGACAGAACACAAAGAGATGCAGCACATATTTGTTGGGCTACTTGCTGGCGCTGTGCCTAGGTAAGCTTCAATTGTTGCTAATCACAAGGTTGGTGCTGACGTGATTGTTTTCGTTTGCTTACCAGCCAAGTGTTAGTAGTTGCGCGAGCAATTCTAGATTTTTCATACTATGCTCAGCTTTGAGTTCACCCAACTGAATCCCTCAATGGCCTGGAAAGTGCTTTGGTGATATTTCACGCCAACAAGGACATCCTGCAGCAACTCGATATTCGCGAGCATTTTAATATTCCCAAATTACATCAGCTCTCTCACTATGTTCAGTCTATCCTATTGTTTGGCGCTACAGACAGCTTTAACAGCAAACTTCCAGAACGATTGCACATCGACTTTGCCAAAGAAGCGTATCATGCCAGTAACAAGTGCAACTATGAAGAACAAATGGCCTTATGGCTCCAGTGCCAGGAGGCAGTCTTCCTGCATGGTTCCTACCTTCTGCATTAGGTAAATCAAATGGTACATGATAGATGTATATACAATGCTGGTACTGATATTTATTTCCCAGTGCCATCACGTCCGGTCAACCCTAACAAGACTCAAGAGCCCTCAACAAGTGGCAAGCACACCTGCCCTGCAGAGCATCACCATGAAGAGGATATCCTGCGTGCACCCAAACAAATTCGACAAGCAAGTGAGGACTTTGATTCACCACATCCCCAAAAGGCTGACACTTGGTGCCACACTTCAGTTTATGACGATGACGAAGTTGCAGTGCCACCACCAAAGCAAAACCACCCTCGATCGGATGGGCAACAGTGCCCACTACCTAAGAAGTCCCTGCCCCAGCGCCATCATGGTGTATTTTTTTTGGATGATGAAGAAGATGAACTGGTAAAAAAACCCAACCCACCACTCAGAATCCAATGCTCATGAACGGCGCTGGTCCGATCCCCACGTCCCATTGCCACCAAAGTTCAAACCTTGGTATTCCACTGAGGCTGCTGGCCACAATGCAGCTCATGCTTTGATCCAAGCAGGCCCTGCAGATTCTGAAGGAGAGGAACCACGACCTCGGTCAAGCGAGCAACACCATCCTGTGAGTGCCTCTGTTCACCATGAAGATGAGGACCAGCCTCCACATCCAAAGCCAAAACCCAAGCCAAAACCTCGTCATACTACTTGCGGTGAGCATGAGGATTCAGTAGGTGAGCTCGTGGCTGAGCAGTCATGTATGATTGGGGTATGTCACTATGATCATTCTCTTTTGACTCTGTTGATGTCATGATTAGGAGTCCCGGCCAGTGACTGCACCAGTACCTCCACACACCTCATCCCCACTGTCAGATCTGACTGACAACAACAACAACCTCACCCCTCCACCCCTTGCTCAGCCCTCAAAGCGAAAAGGAAAAAAGAAAGCTACTATGGCTCCGGATGCCCCACAAAGAACTTCTGGTCGATGCAAGAATGGTTACTAAGACTACAAACTTTCTCGCAGCTTCATTCTTCATTCTTCATTTTGCCACTTGTTGACTGCTGCCATTGACTCGATCATGCTCTGGACTTTACTGATATGGACTCAGACTTTATACACATGATGTATCTTGATACTGTACACTAATGCATTGCCTCTTGAGGCCCTTCAAAGTACACACAACTCGCGTGATCTCATAAGGCTTTCTCATGTACACAAGTCTCGAGTGATCTAGCAAGGCCTCGTATACCCTTGCAAGCTTCGACAGCCTTAGCAGCCTCGCAAGGTCAACCTACCTAGCACACCCTCGAAAAGCCATCCTAGATGCGCTCTCAGAAGGGCATCCAAGACGGGGCTATTTCCTTGTGAGGCATCACAGGCCGTCCAATGTTCACAAGGTCGTGTATGGTCTTGTTAGGCCTTCCAAGGCCTCGTCAGGTTTGGGCACTTTTGCTGATGAAGCTCAAGAGGTGAGTAAAACCTTAATTCCCAACATGGGGCTCGTCATTATATAATCTATAAAACCTTAATATACAGCCACTTGAAGTTTCAAGAGCAGTGTTTTAAGTTACTCGACAGTGGTGTAGGATCTTAATAAATTCTTTAACTGAACACTGGAAGGCCCCCGTTTTTGCTACTTAAGAATACGTCTAGATAGTCGGATCAATGAGATCAAAGCGTGCAATGACGCTACTAGCCAAATCAACATTTCTGGTTGTAAAAATTGAGATCATGTGACCAATATAATGCGACATGTCAATATATTGATATGACGTGCCTTATGCATGTACTGACGCGCCTCATCTCTCTCCCTCACACCATCATCAGTAACAACTCTTTCATTTTTGCATACTCTCATTCATTATGTATTCTATGTTGCATGCACACACTCAGTCCAATTTCCCAGCACATTACAAAAACTTGGCTCCCATCAGAAATGAGGCACATATAGCCACCTCGCATCAAACAACGGTCTTCATCAGATCAGACCCCAATATGGATTCATCGGCGTCTGGGCCAGCACGAGGAATTTGCCATACCTGGATATAGAGAGGCGGGGGTCCCATTGCCAGTAAGCATTTGGAGGGTGATGAAACTTACGGATCTTGAGCAGGGCGCTTCGCGCATCCCAAAGGATCACTGGCAGCCCTCATATGGAGATTCATCTGAGCAGGACAAGGAGAACGTACCTGTAGCATCAGGATCTCGTCCTAAACGTCCTGCCCTCGAGTCTGCTGGGTCTCTCCCCCAGGCCTCCAAATGAGCGCTGTAGTTACAACAATTCTGCTGGGTGAGAGCAGAACAATGAAAGAAATGGCTCTTGACTCTGGATGAGAGACAGAGCTAAACTCTCTAGGTGTTGGTCAAGGTGTGATGTGTTCGTTCGACCCAGGGAAGCAAATGGCAGTAGAGAGATGATCCAAGGCATGCTAAATGAGCCTAAGGGAGGGCATGTCCAGCGCGTGAAACGCGCTGAAGGCGCGCTAAGCGTGGGAAAAAAGGTGGCTCTATTGTTCTAAGAGGTCTTTGGAGGCAGAAATGTGATTGTCACTCTAAAGTGCGGCTCTATACTTTGTTCTAAGTGGTAGTAGATGGTGGTGGTTGTTGTCTAAGGTGAGGTAAAAACTATGTAATGACTACTTGGCCCATGAGAAATGGTGCCATACAGAGTACGTAATAATGAGATAGTAAAAATAGCAAACCAATACATACCAATGGGATGGATGGACAATGGATGGATGCTCCTGGATGGAGCACGACACAGGGCGCTTAAGTGCGGGGAAGCGCGCAAGGCGCGCGCGGGAATGCGTCGCATACTGCGGGAAAGTAGCGCGCCTATGGCGCCTTTTGTGGGAAAGCTGTGCATGATATGTGCAATCGCCTAGACATATTGGCGAAAGCTCCTGGATGATTGGATGATAGGCGACGCAGGGCGCTTAAGCGCGAGAAAGCGCGCAAGGTGCACGCGCGGGAATGTGTCGCATACTGCGGGAATGTGGCGCGCCTATGGCCCCTTTTGCGGGAGAGCTGTGCATGATATGTGCAATCGCCTAGTAGACATATTGGCGAAAGCTCCTGGATGATTGGATGATAGGCAACGCAGGGTGCTTAAGTGTGAGAAAGCACGCAAGGCACGCGTGCGGGAATGCGTCACATACTGCGGGAATGTGGCGCGCCTATGGCGCCTTTCGTGGGAAAGCTGCATGTTGTACATATACAGAATCACTATTGACATAATGGACAGATGCTCCAGATCATAGGCGACGCAGGGCGCTTAAGCGCGCGGGGGAATGCATCGCCTTGTGCGGGAAAGTAGGCGCGCCTATGGCGCCTTTCGTGGGAAAGCTGCGCATGATATATGGAGTCGCCTAGACATAATGGCGCAAGTCGTGCTGTGAAGCCTAGTTGTCATGAGTCGTAAATAGGCCAATACGTGACCACAGAGACTTGAGTCTCTACAGCGCGTACATCCCTCCAGCTTAGTTTGTCAGTTGTTTAGTTGTCTTTCTGCTTCTTAGTTATCGCTGTGTGCTCATGTATGACTCGCTTTCAATTGATGTTATTGCTCTCAGACCTCATTTGTGTGATCGAAATAGTTACTATATATGGCTAAATTACGGTGACTGTAACGCTGTCACGGTGGGGGGGGACCCGTCTGAAGTTACGCCAGGTGTA
>MU177962.1:187985-202728 GCA_016695465.1 Suillus americanus | reverse complement strand
GTAGGAGTTCGGTTAACAAGTGGTGAGTTTGGCTCGGCCGAAAATCATTTACTATTTGGTGTACCAACTACCCGCGGATACCTCATCAGTAAAAAACCCAAAATGCCGTAGCCCTAGTGACAGCTATATAGCGCTATGTAGGCACAGTAGCACTATGTAGGCACACCTTACACTATATTGTCCTATATAGTGCCACATAGTCTAAAGCCATGCTACATGCGGCTATATAGTTTGCAAGGGAAATACTGTGCTACAGGTAGCTACAGGAGCCACCACTGCGGCTATGGGCAGCTACAGGTGCACCCGTAGTACGTATGTGACATGTCGTTGTATCTAAGTACTTAGAACACATGCACAAAACATTTCGCCATCAATGAACTCATTGAAATAAAAATCATTCGCCACCTCGTATGCATTTCCGCTTCTCAACCTCACATCTACTGTTTGTCCCATTTTCGGTATCAGATGGCACGGCCACACAATTTTGTCGACGTGGATTACAGCAGCATTGCGGCGAAGTTGGCGTGTTGAGCGTGAGACCTGCCGCATTCGAGAGGAAGGTTCCGGTGGTTTGAAAGGTGTGAACCACTCAACATAAGCGAGAGCTCTGGAATATGCACTGAACTGGCAAGGTGGGGTGAAAATAACACGAACTTGGGCTACTCGTACACCTGCAACAAGACTATCATTAAAATTGACCGCTGTGGAACCTGAAAAAAATACCTTCGAGAGTATGTAAATGCGAAGAGCAAGGGCTGTCTGCTATCAATGCCATGTCAAACCGGGCTGGGATACCAGGCTTCCAGCCTGACGGCAACATTTCTGGGGATGCTCTGATGCGCCTTCGCTGTGGCACATCACTAACTCGTAAATCAGGTGGCATCACAATCACCACTTGACGATAAAGATCAAATCGGTCTTGAAGTCCAGGGACGATGGTGTTGCGTGGGAGATTCTTGAGTAAGAATGATTGGAGAGCAGAGAGGAACTCAGTAGCACTGTATGCTGTCATGATGGTTTGAACAGATTGATGAGGATGCATGGGGGCTTTTGCAAGGACATGGGTTGCTTGAAGTGGTTCAGCAGCGGGAAGATTTGGTGTTTCTGACTCCGAGTCTGTGTCTGAATCTGTGTCGAAGTCGTATGGGTTTGAATGACATTCAGTGAGGCCCGCAGCTGACTTGGAGCGAGGCTGTTGTGACAACCAATCCAGGTATGCGCTACGTAAAAACATGGCTTCTTGGCATTGGAGCCATAAAGCCATTTGTTCTTCGTAGTCTCGTTTGTTGCTAGCACGGTATGAGTCTTTTGCGAAATCAATGTGCAAGCGTTCGGGAAGTTCTGTATTAAAGCCGTCAGCTGCACCAAACAACGTGATTGATGAGACATAATGAGTGAGCTGGTGTAATTTCGGTATGTTGAAATGCTCTCGAACAGCGAGCTCCTTGAAGATGTCTTTATTAACGTGAAATACAGTCAGGGCGGTTTGTAGTGCTTCGAGGGACTCAGTCATCTGAATTTGCAGCTGGGCATAATATGAGAAGTCGAGAATAGATCGCGCAACTACCAAAACACGACTGCCAGGCATGACATCAAAACATCATCTTAACGACTCGTTAAACACACACCTAGGTACTGCTCCGCTCAATAAGCCAACAAAGACTCGCTGCATCTCTTTGTGTTCACATCCTGTCCACTGCTTCACACTCGATATCCCTTTCTTGAAGTGTCGAAGCCCAGGATAATTTGGGATCGCCTTGAAACGTGCGTCCATTTCATCCTCCCCAATAATATCGATGCACCACTTCACAAGGTGGTCTTTGAAGACACCTTTATGAAGTTGATGCAAAAGATCGGGTGTGAAAGCTAGAAAAATGTCTGCATGAGGCAGATCAGCCCAGAATGGTTTGTAAACGGCGTGTAGACCATTTGCCTCGAATTCCGGAGGATGCTGACCAATCTTGCGCCTGTGCAAGATTTCTTTTGTTGACTCTGGATCACGCATTGTGGAGTTGAGTCCATCCCCATGCTTGTTTGCTGCTACAAGGCACTTTGGACATCGGTTCTCTTTGCAACAACTGACCAAACACTGTTCCGGAAAATTGGCCATGTATTCTGCAAGAATTGGGTAGACACGACAAACCCATGAGTCCGCACACACCATTTCGACACCGTCAGTTCCAGCACCAATGAGAGGTTGGAGCAGTATAGCCATGCAATAGTCTGTATCCAGCCAAGGAGCGTGCATCGGCGGTGAAACAGTCAAGTTTGCCTGCTGGTAAGTACCCAATCAGGACAGTTGCTCGTGCTGACGCTTGGCGCCTTTTTGCTTTAGCAATGTTTCCAATGGACATGTACACTGGCCACGCTGACTTATCCCCTCGGAACTGTGACAAGGACATTTTATCTGAAGATAGAATGATTAGTGCTATTGTGGCTCCTTCTGGCAAGGCTTTCTGTGTGCGAGGTCAGTCCATTACTTTGTTGCTTCCTCTCAAATAGTCTTACCTGTTTCTCGCCCCACCAGTCTGCTGTCCACATCTCGTCAATTATTCTATCTTGCCCCGCACGGTCTGCATATGCTTTTGCAGGTGAGTAGGCCATATCTTCTTTGAAGGATGGGTTGCCAATGAGCTCTTTCACGCATTCTACAGGATCGCGGATCCACAATTCAACGTCTTCCTGCATCATTTCACTGTTCTCATCCTTGCAGTTACCATGCACAGTCACCTTCTTACAAGTCCATCCTGGCCCATGTGGAAGTTTGTCCACGTGCTGCAAGAATGAGCGGTTGTTGTGAAATGAAAGTTTGGAGCGGTTTTGTGTCTGGTTAGGGTATCAATATTGTAAGTTCAAATTTTGATCAACGCTTTCAAACTTACTATGGGCAATTTGAGGAATTCGTTGGTCCGCGTCTGACCAAGGTTCTTGATGAGCCACTGGGCCAGATCCCACTCTTCCCTGGTGAGTGATATCTATTTAGTAGATGCTTTGCCAGCACATTCGAGCACTTACACATCCTCAAAAGGTGACCATGGATCCTCACCCTCTTCCTCTTGGTATGTTCTATATCTTTCAAAACTTGTCTCCCCCTCATGCAGTGCCCAGCCAGCATCTGGCTGAGGCTCGAAATATTGCCCGTTATTGGGGAACGACATCCCATCCTCATCTTCAACTTCCTCAACTGTAACCCGACGAATCTTGCCGAGTGCTGGGTTATTGTCCGTATCTGGAGACGGGTGCGGGTGAACATGTCCTGGAGCTGCATCTTGATGGGGGAAGTCAACATCAGGTGCGTCGTCTAAGTTCTCTGCCTCTACTTCTTTGATCATTGATGCCCACTGTGTTCGACATTCAGGACGCCCTATGACGTGTCTCTTCAGACCTTCGTGTGTGGTCGTTACCTTCCCACAGAATACACAGTGGGGCATTCTGGCTCATATGGGGCTCGTATGGTGCGATTGACACAAAACTTGTGCAAAGTTGTGTTGTACCGGCCCTAAGTGTCTTGACGCCACACAAAATGGAAAAAACACCACACTAACCTCAAGTGAGTCCTCATACCGGCCCTAATTGTGACTAACCCGAAAGTTGTTTGCATGTGACCCTTGCAAGTGAGTCCAATTCAGCCCAGACCGAGTCCAATTCAACCCTCATGACTAACTACTGTCATGGACGCAGTTCATATTGGAGACTGACCCGAACATTGTTGAAAGAGGCGATCCACATGAGAGGTTTTGATCCGAACATTGTTGAAAGAGGCGATCTACATGAGAGGGGTGCGCTGTTATTCTGAATGACGCTTGACTAAAACTAACTGACTACCAAGACTACTTACTAAGACAGTGTAGTAATGCCATGAGCCGCAAGTAAGAGCTCCAAAAGTTGAACCTTGCACGACTCTTCACACCGCCTTTTCTCTACATTCCAATGCACGGTTATCATCTCCCGCACCAAATTTTGGTGAGCAACAGGTCCTTGTATGTGCTCTGAGAGTTGCGCTCTGCATGTCTCCTCACAAAGTCTAATCTTTGCATCCCAGCGCTCTAATACAAGGGTTTGCAGGTAGGTCTGCGAGGTTTTGATGGGTCCTGGGGTTTGACGGTATGGCGCCAATGGAAACTGAATCTCGAGAGCAGCCGGTACCTCCCTTGGAGTATGAGGTACCTCCCTAGCCCATCCTGGAGCAATGAACACGTGAAAGGGTCGACTTGGAGGAGGTACGGGCCTGCTGGTTGGTTAGTATTTGTCATCGTTTATGGTCGAGGGTCGAGTATCACCTTTTTCTGACTTCAAGGCCTTGTGTAGCAGCCTGCGTGTTTGGCTTCACTTCATTCGATCTGTTGAATAACAAGATGTTTGGCTTCACGTCTTCTGGTTCGTTTGATGTCTTGAACACTGAACTACAACATCGGTGAGTGTGAGGCGAGTGTTGGAGAAGCCAGCCATTTACTATTTATTCATTTTGGCTGTAGTATTGATTTTGCTGTAGAATCAATTGTATGTTTGAAGGAAAGTCATCCCCACCCCTCTTATTTATGCCATTATATTGACACCGCTTGGTCAGTTGAAAACTTTAACTTCGTGATCAACAAAACTCGATCAACAAAACTCAAAAATTGTTTGTTGATCCGACGCCACTGTAGGGTTTTTAAAGGCATGCATACCCCCTCCTTCTGTCATCATTATTTCTACTGACTACCGTCTATCATGGCCGCAAAAGGCCCCTCCAAAAAGGCATCTAAAACGGCATCTAAAACGGCACTTTTGAAGGCCCAAGAGAACCTACATGCAGAGATGGTGTTAACTGCGAGACGCACCGCAAGTGGTCGCCAACGTCGGCCGACCGAAAAAGAGACATATCGAAGTAAGTTATATCAAGCCCGACATGAATGCTCGCGCTCACTTACATGTTTCTGCTTAACAGTTTTAAAAGCTTGTGGAGGAGAAGAATGCCAAATGGCCTTAGAAACAAAGATGAAGAAGCGCGACTTAAAGGCACTGCGCACTACATACCAGACACACCCCGAGATATTCGATAGCGAGCCTGCTGGGCTTCTCAGCGATGTTGACAGGGATGAAGACAGCATGGTCAGTGTCTTATTTGTCCAGGCACTCCATGTTACTCACAACTACATAATAGTTTTCAGACCGCTGTGTAACTACAAGACTGTCTGATCAACAGGCACTCACTTTCAGTATGAGGAAGACCCCTCCAACTGTCTTGGCCCAAAAACTAACAAGTAAGATCCATACAAAGCCAAAGAAAGGTACTATGTCTTGGCCTGCATGTACCCTGGTCTAACACACTTTTTCAGTGTCCACAACTGTTGTGACTTTGTATAACGACAGCGACGGTGAGGGCAGCAGCGACAGCAATGATTCGACCAAGTTTGTCGATAGCATGGACGACGCTGAGAACGAGTCTGATTGTGGCACGGACAACACTGCTGATGATCATGATGAAGTGGCCGAAGCTTCTTCACCACCGGTTGTCAGCACCAAGCACCAACGGGAAGACTCGGAGGTCCTCAACACTGACACGAAGTTCAAGAAAGGTCCCAACGGAACACGCCAATGGTTAAAGGCCAGCGATTTCGACGATGTCACCAAAGATCTGCTCACCACTGCCACGTCCATCTACCGTTGTCTAGTCGTGACTCACGCTCCTTTTCCAGAGATGCTGATCATCGAGACCAAGTTAGCAAAGGATGCCTGGCGTGAGGTGTCTAACATGGCAGAGCTTACCATCCAACTTACCCCTTCTCTCGTCAAAATGGTATGTCTCATGTCCACATCCTTGCCCTACTTGATTTTATCTTGCCATATAGATGACAAAGCGCACATCACATGTGCACGGGGAGCTTAAAACAAAGATGCGCGGATTGACGGCCTCATTCTTTGGCTTCCGCGCAAGAAGATCTACACTCGCCATTACGCAAAACCGTGACCTGGCTGAGTCTCTCAAGGAAGGATCACATTTTGTTTTTAAGGTGCGTGTTTAAATTCAATTTCACAATCCTTCGTCAACATCTGACTGGCGGGGTAAAGGACTGGGAAATGAAATGCAGCATCTACAAGACCGACTTAATCCAGTCGGTCAGCCATATGTGGTTTGCAAACCGAAGCGATGAGGGTATAGTATATGCTAAATACTTTGATCCTTTACCTGTTCAAACCATGGCGCTTGTACTCACAGCAGTGAGTGTATTCAGTGATTCTGATGTTCGTGCTGCAACAGACTCGGTCTCACAGATTGAATGCTGCATTGACGAGTGGATGACTGGAGTTAAGGAGGACATCAAATTTTCGTCGGTTGCTTACTCCCTGGTCTACCTTCTCCATCTCAACTCCTTGCAGCGGTTCGAGGAGCGGACTGCTGCTTACAAACTGTTTGGTAAAATTGGTGTCAATCTTCTCGACGTCGCTCGGTATGTTTCTGATTACTTATGTTGTTCATCATCCAAACTGACATTCATAAAAAGGATGCACGCTGGTGTGGATCCATTTATGACAGCAGTGACTATTGATAGCTTCACAGATGATGTCTTTGATGACGCAATTCGAGAGCACGAAGCCGAGGCTCGAGAAGCACAAGAAGTGCATAGTGATTGAGGCGGCTGTATCTCGAGGATTGTATGCATGCTCACGCACTATAGCACCTTAATTGATTCGATTTTGTTGATTTCTGATCAGCGGCGTGATCTATATTGCGGGAGCTACAGTAGCAGTGTGTAGCTACCTGTAGCTCGAACGAGCAAATACTAGTACTATTCCTATAGCACCATGTACTAATTTGTAGCACATATAGCTGTCTGTAGCACCTGTAGTTGGTTGCTACAACAAGCTACAGGAGTTGCTGTAGCACTATATAGTTCACTGCATGGCTATATAGCTGCACGTAGTAGGCACTTGACACATTGGGCTACAGGTACTACCCTGACTATATAGCACCCTGTAGTCAAGAGTTATTTTCCTGATGCTGCGGATACCTGAGTTTAGCAAGCCCTCTGACCCGTACCTGTGCGGGTGGAACCATCCGAGGTACCCACCATCCGTACCATCCATCCCGCATTCCGTCCGCGGGTGGTACCCGGGTGGATATCCAGGTAACGCCTACCCGTGTCACACCCTAATCTTGATGGGATCTGCGCATCTGGTGTACTGGCACTATCCCCGAGACCTGTGTTAATGCTGACACCCGGTGCTACTATCCCACAGAAGCCAGCAAGGCTAGATATATCGTGGAGTCGCTTCAGGTGCCGTGAATCGAATCGTCCTCGAATATTTTGATGCAAGGCAATCTGATGGGCAAGAGCAGGGTTAGCATCCTTCAATTGATCCTTGCACCTCTGTAGATAGTTGTCTTCATCTCGTATATATGTTGCTAGGTGTCATATCTCAATATTCAAGCGCTGGATCTCCTCACGTGCCCGACACATCTTGAAGTATAGGTCCATCGTGCTACAAGCAGCAGCTGACAACCAAAGATGTCGAGAGACATTTGCACCATCAGGGAAAACCTCCTTTGCAAAATCGACAAAATTTCAAAAAATCGCATGAAAATCCAGGGAATTCGGTAAACTACTCATATTCGAAGGTATTTCGAGAAATTTCATTGTATTGCTCAGACAATAGTTAAATAAGCATGTCTGTCACTGAATGAGTTTATGAAGAAGGTGGAACAGCACTCCAGAATGGTACTACTCGTCCATTCACGAGGTGCCACTGCGCCGAAATTAGGTATAAGATGAATGCTCCTGCGGATATCTGATATGTCAATAACACTTGCTAGATGCTCTCCATGACGAATCAACTGGCCAATTTTGTACAACCCATGGTGTAATTCTGGTTGCTGGAATGGAGTGAACCATTCTACATAAGCAAGGTGGGTGGGTGGTTTTGCAGGTCCAGCATGGAATAACACATTTGAAGCTTGATTTGTCAGTGTGAAGATGACATGGACTTGCGCAACACAGTAACCTTTTGTAATTGAGTCAGATTAGCAACTAATATGTTCAATGCACCATTCAAAACACACCATCCATGCCCATTATCCCACCGTTGCCTTCGTTGACCAAAACAGTGTCAAAGCATGCAGGGATCATATACCCTCTCTTGTCCTCCTGTGATGGTTGACAATGGACCGAATCCATGGTGACACTTGAGTCCTGGATCCCATGAGCATTGATTGTGTTGAATTTGATCCTGTGGAACGTAGCCACAGTATCAAAGGGAAGAATGAAATGAGCAGCCTCTTGTTCCAGTTATGCTGCAGACAAACCAGGATGATTTCTCCTGACAACGTAACGAGCCAATGCTGCCGTGAAAAATGTGGTGCCGTACTCCTGCACAATGCGGTCCAACTGGACATGCTTGACGGTTGGGTGTTTGGTCATCTTGATCGCCCGACAATAATCCATGTCTGGAGGTGACTTTTCTTGTGGGGTGAGATCACCAACAAGATGCCATCTAACAAAGTTGTTGTGCCATAAAATCTTCTCCCATCTTTCGAGCCAGAGTGTCATTTGGCTATACTTGTCTTTATGGTTGGTAGCCCTATAGGCATCCTTGGTGAGGTCGATGTGTAAACATTCGGTGTACTCGGTGTTGTAGTTGTCAGTTGTACCATACATTTTGATCATATGTACGTAGTGATGGAAGCCATGAAGCTTCGGAAGGTTGAAATTTGAGCGAATCCAAAGATCAAGGAAGATGTCCTTATTGTCGTGAAAGCGTGTTAAGGCATCGTCGAGAAGTGCCAGTGTTTGCTCTGTGTGACAAGGGTATTGTGCAAGGTAAAGCAAATCGAGGATGGCATGAATGGCACGAGTCAGACGAGCATTATTGAGATTTCCTGGCAACCGTATGCCAATGACAATACCAAGCAGGAAGCGACAGATTTGGTTATGCTCGGTTCCACTAACACGGGAGAGATTACTGATCCCTTTCAGAAACAAGCGGATATTGTGGTTTGGGGGAAGCCTATGACAACGAGCATCGATCTCGGCTTCACTATATGCCTCCTTGATCCACTTGATGAGGTGCTTTACGATACCCTGGTAGAGTTGATGTAAGACGTCTGGTGTGATGGATTGGAATATATTAGTGTGCGGGAGATCCAGCCAGAATGGTTTGAAGATGGGCTTAATGCCACACTCCTGGCATGCTCATCTCCACAGGTCATAGTCCTCGTCAACGAGCGACAATGCAGAAATAATTGCCTTTAGGTCTCGCAGCTGCACAGGAACATCTGGACTTCCCAACTCCTCATGCGGGATGTCGCATTTTGGGCACTCTCCGGACTTTATCCCAGTTGTCAGCAACTGTTCAGGGTAATTGGCAGAATAACAAGTGACAATAGGATGTCCTTGACGCACAACTCCATCTCCACTAACCATAGCAACACCATCCTTGCCTGGAACTTTCAGAGGCTCCAGAATGTGATGCAAACAAGCATGAAACAAATTTGTTGCGGTTCGGCACCTAGCAGCCTTGTTTGTGATATGATCAAGTTTTGAGGTTGGTAGATAGGCAAGCAGAATCCACGCTCGTTGAGAGGGCTTTCGATGGATCTCCTTCGGAATGTTGCCTATTGTCATATAGACAGGGTAGGCGGATTTGTTTCTGAACATGGTGACCTGTGTCTTGTCAGAGGAAAGAATGATGGGTATAATAGTCGCTCCGGGTTTCTTGGCTTCGAGTTCTTTCTAAATGATGTTGTGGTAAGTTCAACATGAATCAAACAGATTTTTCAATGACTTGCCTGCGTGGACCACCACCACTCTCCTGTATGGATATCATGATACATTCGGATAGTTTTGTTGGCATCAACATAATGGTGTTCGGGAGTGTAGTTGAGATGTTGTGAGAATTCTGGATCTGAATAAAGGGTTTTGACGTACTCCATGATGTTGCATGAGTACACATCAAAAGCCTCATCTGCGACAATGATTTCTTCACATTTGAAATGAGGTCGTCTGTATGGTAAGTGTTGGTCGATAATTTGATTGAGTTCATGGGTGTTCCGATATGAAAGACCTAAGGCATCATGAAGCTGTGTCAAGATAGTTAATTGGCCTGATCACGACCCAAGAAAAAGAAAACTTACGCCTTCAACTGCAAGCAGCTCTGAAAAAGCGGTTGAGCCAGAACCATGACGTTTTGCCCACTTTGCGACCTCATAATCTATGTGAGACACAAAGGGAGCCCAAACATTGTCTGCACCTTGCAGAACATTGTTATAAGACTCAAAAGCTGTTGTGCCAGATATATGTATCGGAGCACCTGCATGGCGCTGCGGGAATTTCTCAATAGTGGGCTGGCGACCAAGGGGTTCTCCACTTCTTGTTGTTCGGCTGCATGTGGTTGTGACAATGCATCCGACTCCTTAAAATCATCCATATCGATATCCTGCAGTACAGGATCTGCAGGGCATTCTCACCCATGCTCAACCTCTGCATCATGATTCTCTTCCTCCTCTCCATCAGAATCCAAAGGAGGCTCCACAGCTTCATTGTTATTATCTGGCCATTCCAGATCTTGTTCATCGTAGTGGCCAAAATAGTCTCCTGTAAATTCGGTTAGATGATGAGAATATAAATTGTCAGCTCCGTCATCAAGACTGTCAGAATCTTCATCCTCTGACTGAGGAAAAAGACCAGGTTATTGTAATAGGGCTGTGCATGAGGGATTCGTGGTCTTGCCTAGGTGTCTGAAATATCCACCATGCTCAAAGTTTTTAGTGCAACCTGGGCAAGTGTTCATTCTGATGGTAAAAAAACAAGTGGTAGGTAGAGGTGGTAGGTAGGAATGCAGCGCAGGGTGAATAGTTTGGGATCTGTGTGGTTCTGAAGATGTTCCTGTTGAACATTAACAGAACAGGTTAGATTACGACAGCACAGCAACAAACAAACTTACTGCGCTGACACAACAAGCCTTCCCTGAGAGGGGAGCACACTTGAATGCAGTGCGGGGTGAATAGTTTGGGATCCATGTGGTTCTGCAGCTTGAATGCAGCATGGGGTGAATAGTTTGGGATCCGTGTGGTTCTGCAGCTTGAATGCAGCACGGGGTGAATAGTTTGGGATCTGTGTGGTTCTGAAGATGTTCCTGTTGAACATTAACAGAACAGGTTAGATTACAACAGCACAGCAACAAACAAACTTACTATGCTGACACGACGAGCCTTCCCTGAGAATGCAGTGTGGGGTGAATAGTTTGGGATCTGTGTGGTTCTGCAGTTCTGCAGCTTGAATGCAGTGTGGGGTGAATAGTTTGGGATCTGTGTGGTTCTGAAGATGTTCCTGTTGAACATTAACAGAACAGGTTAGATTGCAAAAAAAATGACGATGATGCTACTGCACAGCAACAAACAAAGTGACTTACAAACTTGAAAATGATGGTGGCGCACTGTGAACCTGCCAGTAAGTTTTCAGAGCTCCCTCAGCCTTTCTCTTCCCAACTTCAGCTGAGGCAGATACCAGTATGCCTCCCCGTCCGTCTTCGACACCATCAGAGATAGCTGCCTGCAAGCGGAACACCCAAAAAAAGGCCCAGGCAAGTCAAATGTCTGCTGGTGAAAAAACTGGCAATACAGAAGAGAGTGAGTACATACATAGGGCAAGACAAATGATGGACTCACTGTCATCACCAAGAACCACTGCAGCGGTCATCCAAAGTGAAGGCATTAGAGTGGAAAGGTCAGCACATGCATGGTTGTGCATTATTGGAGAAAGTGGTTACTGATATACCTCACTTCAGTCTGGAATGAGGCGACAGCCAATACTCATAAGCGTGCCCCAACAGTAACTGCACTACAATCAGTACCGGCAGCCAAGTTAGTGCGGAAGACACCTGCAGAAAAGTTAGACAAGGGTTAGTTGCTTAGTACTACCAGAAACAGATCAGTCTGAGACATACTCAACAGCGGATCAAAACATCCAAGTTGAAGGTCAAAGTCAAAGCGGCAATGAGAAAACCTGCAAGCTGAAGTCAGTCATGGTGTCAATTGAAGATAATGACTCCGTTAGTGAATACAGAGACAGTGATCATGACTCTGAAAAATTGGATGATAACATGGAGGTTCCGGAAGATGACAATTTGGACTTACTCTCCCAGGAGGAACTGATCAAAGAGGTGAGTTGTAGTTACCCCATTGAGAATGATAAGAAAAAATGATGCTGACCTGACTCTTCGAAATTGAAGATTCCCCATTTTATACCTCCTCGCACAGCTAGATCTGCTAGTGCACAAACCAGAAATGTATCCAAATTGTGGTCATCATCGTCGTCAACTCAGATGGCCTCTAGCGGTGTTTCTGATGTCGCTGATGAGTCCAACTCAGAGATGCAGTTTGCTGACAAAGACTGTGAAGAGTCTGACACTCAGGCTGGTCAATGTTCCAAGTCTCACTACCTCGAGCCTTCATCAACAGTCACCAACTTGAAACCCCAACCAGGCAAGAAGAAAAGGAGCAAGCTAGCAGAAGCACGCCAACAACTTGAGGTGATGTGTTCTACTATACACTCCCATCATTCTGTCTCACATGATCATACTACCTGGTGGGCCATTTTCAATTTTCTAGAGGCCCAGATTTGCAGAGCCAAAAGATGAGGCCCCGCCAACCTCCAAGTTGGATGATAAGGACTCGTCTGAACATCCCTTTGCATGGCCTGAATTCACGGATCTCATCTACTCAGCGGATGGCTCTATCAACCTCAAGGCTCAGAACACTCAGATTCAGAAGGTGTTGAAGACCGCTGTCTTAGAACTCAAGAAAGCCTCTATCTTTGACAATGCATTTCCCAACATCACTCAGAAGTGAAAGATGGCTCTCAAAGCAGTTCATAATGCTGCTGGGAAGCATAAGGAATACGCGATATTAAAGAGGGTCAAGCACAATTTTGATTATGCGGTGGCTCTGGCTGGAGTTGTATGTACACTTCTTGTATGTTACTTGGATGTGACTAATATGCTTACAAGCTGGAGGGCCAGCTTAGCTCCTTCCATACCAATCTCAAGAAACTCGCACATCAAATTATGGTTTCTCATTTTGTGCTCAAGAAAGGCTGCGCTGAGGAGGTAGAAGGCCTTATCAAGAGTCACAAGTATATTTTTCCAACCGACGCCAAGGTCTGTTGAGTTTCTGTCTCTTTATTAGTCTTATTCTCATCCACTACCCAGGGTAAGGCCCTTGGGGACCAACCATTTTGTGACGAGTCTATGATTGACACCATCCAATTATCATTTTTCGATGGCGAGGACTCAATTGGTGTCCAGTCCCATGAGGATTTTGTTTCTGTCTTGGATGGAAATGAAGAGCTGGAGCTACCTGTTGCCATGGTGTGTTTGATTGCAACTCTTGTAAGTGCCGATCGATAATGTTTATTCTGTATGCTCACTATATAATGTTCTCCACAGATTTGCTCAATATTGAAGGATTGAAGCAGCGGGAACCCACCCTCAAGCACACAAGTCAAATCGTTTAATTCCTCCTTCCACATCAATGTTTACAAGGCTCACCAAGCGACTCTCACACGTACATATATTTGATGGCAGTCAACAGAAGTACCATGTACTGATGGTGTGTCTCTACAAGGCAGTCAGGTATGTCTTGCTTGTGTGCTATTTGTGATGCACTCTAACAAATTCAACGTTAGCACAGTAGAGAGCTCAGAGCCCACTGGTTCATTGGACACCTGTGATTACCTTGATCTTGATGCAATGGGTGAAGATTAATCTTGAGTCAGTCGCTTCTATCTTTGTACATACTGTTGCTTTGTTCGAGTCCACTGATCTTTTTGATGTCTTTTGATGGTGGTATTTCCATTTGATACAATGTAATCGATATTTGTGTACCTTGAATTCAGGATAATTGATGATAATCAATGGAAAACGATGGAAAATTCAAAGTAATTTAAAGGAATTCCGACTGGAGTAGGATAATCTCATTTACTTATATTTCAACGGAATTACAAGGAATTCCCTGAAATTCGCTGGAATTACCTTGATTTCGTGAAGGAGGTTTTCCCTGATGACGCGTGTCACGTAGTAGATCGAAGTCTGCGAGGAACATGTACTCCACGACATCCTCCCACTTGAGAGTCTGGCGTGGAGGGTACATCGAGCTGGCGATAGAGTTGTACGTGTTGAGGGCAGATCTGATGGCAATGGAACGAGTCTGTAATGCCTTAGCGATGTGCTTCCGTAGTTTGTATCCTTACACAGTATTACAATGAGCACTGGCAAGCAAGATATCACTATTGAAACCTCACCTGTACCTGCCCGGTTCATCTTTGTCAACTCAAATATACGGGCGACAATCAATCCCTCAAGATGATCCAGTGCATGCTGATATTTCCAGTTCGCCACGAGTCTTCCAACCTTTTGCCACTGTGCATCTTCAGGGGTCCAACACTTCTTGATCTTGAGCTTGAGCTCGAGTGCTTGAACAAGGTTCAGGTGCCTGTCGTAATTCTTAAGAGCATGCCATTGTGCACCCTCAGCTTTGCAGGTATCTTTTACCTGCGCATTGTATGACTCACCCTCAAGGTGAGATGAGCCCTGGAACGCTGTCATAGCAGCGTCCAGAAGCTCCCTATGCAAATTCTGTGTCAGCAAATGCAGGACCCATACCTCAAGGACTGAACTCACTTGCTCGCAGTAAGATTCACCAACCTTTGCCAGTAGTCCATCTGCAGAGTTTCATCCTCAGGCTCTCGCCTCAGACCTTGTAGATATA
>MU177962.1:166101-181380 GCA_016695465.1 Suillus americanus | reverse complement strand
CAAGACGAGTATATATAAGACTATGAGATGTTTAGGGCAGGTGTGGGAATAAGACACATAAGCGATGAGTCATAGATAAGAGATAGCAAGAATAGATCACCTAGCGATGGCACAGTGATCATGGTGTTGTACAAGAATAAACAAGTCGAGTCAGAGATAAGTCTAGCGGCGGTGGCAAGGCGGCTCGTGACGTAATACAAGGTTAAGTAAGAAAATGAATAGGGGCGTACATTGACAGTAACATTACCCCTCATTTAACGATAAAGTCACCGACTTTAGTTATCCTGGTTCGCCCAGTAAATGGGGTCAGCGTCGGAATTAGTGAACATCAATTCGTCCTGTTCAACAGTGACAGAAGAGTGTCCAGCGCGGTCTGCTTGTTCAGCAGCTTGCTGAATAGCGTCTTTATCGGCTTCCCAACATGCAAGGGCTTCATAGAAGCCTGGATCAGTCCACACCAGTGGAATAACGGCAGCTCCGTCTAAGTCTTTGCAAAAGACTGATAAATGCCCCGGTGCGAGCGCACAACATACGCGGCAATGATAAGTGGGACAGTTCTTGTGGCGATGTCCAGTAAGACCGCAG
Organism: Suillus americanus; assembly: GCA_016695465.1. Classification (NCBI taxonomy): domain Eukaryota; kingdom Fungi; phylum Basidiomycota; class Agaricomycetes; order Boletales; family Suillaceae; genus Suillus; species Suillus americanus. The sequence goes on along the minus strand of MU177962.1, from coordinate 180,795 downwards.
TTACAGCACATGACATTGTTGTAAGGGTCAACCTTTACAATGGTGATGGGGGGTCGTGATGGTGGAGACGGAGATCTGGAACGAGCGTTTCTTTTTCTGATAATGGGAGAGACGGAGGGTTCACGTGCGGGTTGGGACATACGATGTCTGGTGGGGTATCTGCGAGGTGGCGGTGAGGCGGTAGGCAAAGAAGGAGTTGGTACATAAAGTACAATAGTATTATCAAGAATGCTAGCTGAATGCTCAGCGGTAACTGGTACCTCTGCTGGAGGTGGAACTGGGATTGTGATATGAAGGGATGGGGGTCGTGCCACTGTGTTTGTTGCGGTTTGTTCGACGACGGTATGGATAGCCTCTCGAATAGCCTCTTTAGTAGAAGCAGGCAGCAGACAGATTGCAGTGTTACAAATACGTATATGAAGGTGGTGGAAGAGGGTTCTATGGGCAGGGTCATTGATGATATTGGCTGCGCGAGCGATAAGATTGGCGGAACAAATGATGCTGATAAGGAGTCCACTAGAAATTGCACCTCTTCCTGCTAAGAGATGATCAATTTCAATAGCGTATTCTGCAGAAGTGAGGGCGGATTCAAAGAGGGAGTTGCTTTCTATTTCGTCAATAATGGAAAAGTAATCAATGGAAACCGATGATTCGTCAGAGAGCGTGACATCAGAGGCAGTAGGCGTGGATGGGACTTGGGATTCAGTAACGTTTTTGGAGAGGGTGTTCATGACAGTTGTGAGTTGTATGATGCGTTGTGTGAGGATGTGTAGCTTGTCAAGAGGAGAAGTCATTGTTCCATAGATCATAATTGATGAGCCTTTTTATATGCCGTGAGGATATCTTGAGCATTACCAAGATTCCCTTCTGGGATCCATTTGTTGCTGGCAGAAGAATATCCTTTCCAGGATACCAGATAGCGTCTTCGTTTACCCGTGCCCTTATGTGATAAGATTGCTTCTATTTCGTATTCTTCTTCGTTATCTATGACGTCTGGGGGAGGATCGTGAAAGTTTGGACCATGGATTTCGGTTTCATGATAGGATGATAGTTCGGAAGCATGGAAAGTGGGATGAACTTTCCATTGTTTGGGCAACTGGAGTGTGAACGTGATGGGAGAGAGTACGGCTTTCACTGAAAATGGACTGTATCTTTTTGGGGCGAGTTTTCGTGATGGTAGCTGCATGATGAGGTTCTTTCCTGACAACCAAACCTTATCGCTGATCTTCCATGGTTGATACTTCTTTCCATATGATTGTGCGGCCATTTGTTGCATTGCCAGGTTATGGCAGGAGATAGCTTCTTCTCTTATCTTCTGAAGGAGGCGGAGTCGTTCCTCTGCAGCAGGGACGGTAGAATCTGGGAGGACATGGGGAAGAGCTCTGGGTTCATATCCATACATGAGGAAGAATGGGGATGTGTTGCGAGAGTCGTGCTTTCAGTGATTATGGACGAATTCAGACATAGGAATGTGTTCTACCCAGTCTTTTGGGTTGTTATGACAATAGATCTGCAGATAGGTTTCTAACTCCTGGTTTAGACGTTCTGTTTGTCCATCAGTTTGGGGATGATAAGCGGTAGATGCAGCGATTTCGTATTTCAAAAGCTTGGCAAGGGCTCTGGAGAACTTAGAAATGAACTGCGGACCTCGATCGGAGATGACTTTCTCATGAAGTCCGAAGCGGCGATAGACGTATTTGTAAAACTTCTTTGCAACGCCTTCTGAGGTGATAGTTTTCATACAAGGGATGAGAATTACCCCCTTCATAAGCCCATGGTCGACCACGACCATGATAGAATCATAGCCATCGCAGGGTGGGAGATCAGTGATGAGGTCAACAGACACCTGAGCAAACAGGGTAGAGATGGCGGAGGGGATGGGAACAAGCGGAGGAGTAGTCGGATGGGTATCAGATTTCATTTGCTGACAAAGGGCGCAACCCTCGACATATTTGCGGATATAAGTTCCCATAGAGGGCCACCAGAAGTCCCATTTGACGAGCTCTTCCATTTTGAAACGCCCGGGGTGTCCCGCAGTGGCGTGGTCATGGGTTCATTCAAGAATGGCATGTCGCTTGGCGGGGTGGACGTAGGCGCGGTCCTTATAATAGAGGATGTCATTGGTAATCATACAATCGGAGAGAACTGATTTCATGGGGGGAAGACAAAGACCATCAAGCACATCGGAAGCGGCTTGGAATATAGGGTCAGGATCACTGGGGTCAGGATTTACAAGTGCCGTCATAAGTTCCTGATCTAAGAGTTGGACAAACATGGAATCGGGGAGGAGTGTGACATCTTCGTTATCGGCACTATCGGGGACATGATCTGCCCGACGGGATAAGGCATCTGGTGCAGCGAGCTTCGTTCCTGGCACATGGTGAAGTTCAATATCATAACAGGAAAGAAGGAGTTGCCAGCGTGCTTGGCGGCAGGTTAACTTCTGCGCCGTGCGGAAGTAGAGAAGGTTTTATGATCGGTGAAGACGATGACTGGGTGGGAGCTTCCTTCTAGATAATGGCGCCACTCCATTAATGCACGAATAACTGCTAATAATTCACAGTCAAATATTTGATAATTACGTTCAGCGGGATTCAGCGACCGAGAAAGATATCTGCAAGGATGATAGATGCCATTTTCATCAGTTTGGAGAAGGACTGCTCCTGTGGCTACTAGGGAGGCATCGGTGGTGACAGCAAATTGCCAAACTGGATCAGGGTTTCTGAGGACGGGTTGTTTAAGGAAACATTCCTTTAACACATCGAATGCTTTTTGACATAGGTCAGACCAGATGAACATAGTATCTTTCTTCATAAGATCAATCAGGGGTCGTGCAATATTGGAGTAATGGGGAATGAAGTTGCGATAGAAGTTGCAAAATCCTAGGAACGACCTTGTGTCTTTGACCGATTTTGGGACTGGCCAGTCATGGATGCCATCTGTTTTGGCAACGTCCATAGTGATGCATCTGGGGCAAATGATCATTCCAAGGTATCCTACTTCCTGTGCGTCGAAGGTGCATTTCTCTGGTTTCAGGAAAAGTTGTTCTGCACAAATCTTAGTTAAGATGCGACGGGTACGTTCGTGGTGTTCGCCGAGTTCATTTGAGAAGATGAGGATGTCGTCCATATAGATTACTAACCACCCTTCATTAATCTCCTGTTGGAACGTCCAATTCATGTACGCCTGGAATGTGGCCGGTGAGTTGCAGAGACCGAAGAACATTACATTTGGTTCATAGAGCCCAAATTCAGTGGTAAACGCAGCTTTCCATCTATCTTCAGGGTGAATGCAGATGTTGTTGTAGCCCGACTGTACGTCCATTTTGGTAAAATACTTTGCTCCATGCAATTTTGCAACTAGCGACAACAGGAGTGGAAGTGGATATGCATTTTTGATCGTCCAATCATTGATGTACCGGTAGTCTTGACAAGGCCTTAAATCTCCGCTTTTCTTTCCTACAAAGAAAAATCTGCTGGCTTGGGGGGATTTTGATTCGGAGATAAACCCTTTCTGTATGTTTTCATCAATAAACACTTTGAAGGCATCACGTTCTGCAACCGAGAGGGGATAGATTTTCGACGTTTTAGGGATGAACCCTGGCTTTGTTTCAATACGATGGTCAATACCAGGCCGTTCGGGCGGCAGCCGATTCAAGCCGTCTTTTGCAAAGATATCAGCAAAGTCGTGGAGGTAGGATGCGATGAGTTCCTCGAAAGTTTTCTTCTTCTGTTCCAACCCTGCAGCTAATGCAAACTGCTGGGCTTTGTTACTGACTTTCGCATATTCCGTGGGCCATGGCAGGTTTTTGACCATTGTTTTCTGCTCTGCATGACTTGTTCCATCAGTGGTGAGAGGACCATCCATGGAGACATTTGTGATTATCCGAAGTTCTGAGGCATCAGCTGGATATTCAACCAAGAATTCATCGTCATCAAGGTCGTATTCAGCGATCTCGCGTACTGGTGGAGCGAAGTTTTCCTGAGTCCAAACATCTTCTTTGGTATCGAAAGTTTCGTCGTCATCATCAGGGATTGGGAGAAGATCAGGGACATCATTGGGAATAGGACCGGACACTTCTTCATCGGGGATTTCTTCGATAGTTGCGCGTGGGACCGGAGTGGGTTCCTTTGCAGCCATAATGGGTTCCTCTTTCTTCATTTTAGAATTCTTCTATATACGATTCTTCTTGAATAAGAGAAGAAGGTCATTCTTCTTTCATGCTTTGTCAATTTCTTCTTCAACTTGGTCGCTTTTCGGTGTTGGGGAGAGAATAAGGGTTTCTGCAGCCCAATCGATAAGGGGGTTCATGGCACGTAGCCAATGGATTCCTAAAAGGATCTGGTCCCGTCGTCCTAGTCGAGTGACATTGAATTTCCCGATCATAGTACGTCCGTTGATTTTGACATTCAGGATGCAGTAGCAGTGAATTGCTCTGCTTCTGGAATAGCTTCCATCAGTGGTGGTAACCCGAAATGGTTTGGTAAGGGCGTGGGTTCGGATGTGATGTTGTTTCACAAATTCTTCGGAAATAAAAGTTCCAGCTGCTCCGGAGTTGACGACTGCGGTAGTTTCAACAGTTTTCAGACGTGTTTTCGAGATGAGAGAAATGGGAACGTGAAGTTCCTTTTGTTCACCAACTGCTCGTACAAGTCTTATTGCTACATCGGGAGATACTGATGTTGATCCAGTTCTCCACATTAAAAATCCTCTGCAAGGCGTCGGAGTTCTGCTTCTTCTGCTTCTTCATCACTATCTTTGATTGCTTTGCGCCGGACTGGCATCTTTCCTTTCTTCTGAGGACAGGCTCTAGCCATGTGTCCTTTCTTGGAGCATATGAAGTAGAGTCCTTTTTGCAGGTGCTCTGTACGTTCTCCTTCAGTGAGTTGATCGACCTCCATGGCATTGGGGTCGTGACGATCAACAGATGGTTTCGGTATGTATCGCTGAGTGTGTGGCTTTACGGTCATTCGGTTATGAAATGCGACACCTCTTTGATAGTTTCTGTCAAGTCTGATAGTGGTGGCAACATACTTGTCGAAATCCATGGGAATAGTTTCCATTTGAAATATGGCTCTGGAAAGTCCTTGCTTAAGTCCTTCCGTGAAGAATGAAATCAAAACGGGGCTTTCTTTGACGCTTGCTTGCATGGCTAGGGTTTTGAAACTGGCGATATAGGAGGTGAGATCTCCTGTCTGCCGCAAGAGTCTTAGATTGTTCAGGGCTACAGATGAGGCGTCTGCAGGAGCGAATGATTCCTTGAACTTTTCTTCGAATTTGGCGAAGGTCCCATAAGATTTGCTGGAAGAGTTCTCAACTTCAATATAGAATGTCAATGCCCATCCACTAGCGCTTCCTTCTGTCATATAGGCAAGTGCTGTGATTACTTTCTTTTCATCGGTGTTGTACACCGCGGAGTTGACGGTAAAGTATGCTTTTACCGAGTGTATCCATCTGAGGGCCTGACTAGGGCTTCTGTCATAGTTCGTTGGTGCTCCAGCTTTAAGCTTGGATGCGATTGTGGGAGTCGACATTCTGAAACTTGGGTTTGCAGTAATGGTTCTGGGGGGTAGTTCTTCTGGGAATTCATCAGACGATGTTGTCATTTGATGATCTGTTTCTGTGGTTACAGGGGACAGTTCTCGTCTCTCGCTGTATTCTGTATCTGGACCTTCGACCTCGTGATAATCTTCTTCTTCTTCTTCTAGTGGGGTGTTAGGATCGCTTTCCCACCAATGCTTTCTAACCCAAGGGGTTGTCGTGCTTTCTTAGCAAATGGGGCCTCCTGTGGTAGGGAGGTTCGATGAAGCACTTTAATCTTTTGTTACAAACTAGGATAGTTCTAGACAGTAGCGGCAGGATAAGAGCTTCGGCTAAAGTCCAACAATGTGTTTAACCGTAACTAAGAGAGGGACTCTCAGATAAGGTCAAGGCTTCGATGATTGATGGTTCTAAGACAGGTCAAGGAGAGTGTCCTCGACTTGAATATTGGTTCAGACGACTTAAGATTGGAGGTCTTAAGTGAAGGAAGTTCCAGGTAAAACCTAGTAAGATTAAAGTAAAGAACTACTACATACAAGACGAGTATATATAAGACTATGAGATGTTTAGGGCAGGTGTGGGAATAAGACACATAAGCGATGAGTCATAGATAAGAGATAGCAAGAATAGGTCACCTAGCGACGGCACAGCAATCATGGTGTTGTACAAGAATAAACAAGTCGAGTCAGAGATAAGTCTAGCGGCGGCGGCAAGGCGGCTCGTGACGTAATACAAGGTTAAGTAAGAAAATGAATAGGGGTGTATGTCGACTGTAACACTGACCCCCAAACAAAGAATCTGACAAGGAAGGAGGGGGAGGCTTACATCGTGGCTCTTGATGAGCATCGTGAAAGAAAAGTGGTTAATTTTCATGTGAACAATCAGGCAGCTGCATGAGATGTTGTAGCCATGATGGATAGGATAGTCAAAGAGGTAAATCTGGCTGAATCTCGATGGGAATTAACTGAACTGAATTTTTCTCCTTGAAGCTAGATGATCTGTGAGTTCGGACTGGTGTTTATGGAACACTATTTGTCGTCTGCGGTCACATCAATGACACCATTCAAAGCGCGATGCATAGCACGGATAATTCTGAAGATTTTTGGGAGGACGTATATGAGCATCCCATGGCTGACTTTCTCAGGCAGTTGTCATATACCATATTCCGGACCACGTCCGATGATATTCCCACGCCTTCCGGACGCTCATCCGGACCTCCTTAGCCTTATCCATACCTCCATACTCCTAGTCCATGCCTCTAGCCCTCCAGTACACTATCGGTTTGGATCCGTACACTATCATACATCCATATATCCATACCTCCGGACCTCTGCAGCTAAGCCTGCTTCATCCACCTTTGGTCCAGTCAGATCCGAGCTCATTCCATCCAGAACTTTACCTTGTCTAAGATACCGGACTATATCCTTGATTCATATCCTAGTCCACCTTCACTTAGATCTCCGGATCCGCTCATCCGATAGCCAGACACCCAATCTGATATCCACACTTCTCCAGACCTCTGGATCCATCCTATACTTCATATCCAAAGCCAAACCTTAAATCAGTGTCTATCCCCATATGGTAATTCACTTGACTTTGGACTTCGGTTATCCTTGTTTCCCTCTTGCTTATTGATCCTTGTACTCTGTTTCATATCCAAGTTCATTTACTTATGTTCCATCTTACTTACTAACATGTTTCCACATGCTCATACATAGCCTTAGTCTTTTGCTTACTGATCCTCTCGGATATCCTCCAGTATATAAACCTCTGTACAAACTCCTGTAGAGTTTCCTTAGTTCAAATATCACCTTAGACTTGCTCTATCACCTTAGATTCTGCTCATTCTTGTCTGAGGACCTTTGGTCCATCTTAGTCTTGCCTTTCCTTAGGCCTAGGTAACTCTTCCCTAGGCCAGACTTCTGAACCTTCGGATTTGTCCTTCCGTCCTTATCCATGCTTAAGGATTGATTCCTTAAGCCGGACCTTTGCCTTTCCGGCACTTCCTATCTTTCCAAGACTTATGTCTACTTCCTGTTAACTCCGACTCTACCTAAGTGTAGTCTACCTCTGTCTGTTTCTATTCCGGACCTAGTCCGTAGTAGCCTTTATTCTCCTGTCCGCTCCTCTGGTCCTCTGGTCCTTCGGACATCTTAACCTTCAGACATCGTAACCTTCGGACATCATAACCTTCGGATGTCCTGTCCTTCAGACCATTCCTCCTATCTAAACCTACTTTGGACTTTGCCCCTTGCAGCCTCCCTCCATATGTTTCCATCTAGGAAGTTTACCTATAGAAGTCTTATCTTCAGACCTTATGCAGCGGATGAAACTCCTCCAGAGTTTCCTATACTTCTCTAGAACTTTCCGATAGTCCTCCGGAAGTTTCCCACACTCATCCGGAAGTCCTTCCACACTCTTCAAGAGTAGCCAGCCTCTGGAAGTCCTTCGGACTTCATCGGATTCCATCCAGACTTCATTCTGAAATTAAGGGCACATACTCGGGTAAGGGGCACAGTGCACGAGCTGAGGCCAAGCCCTTCAGATCCCATCCCCCTTGAGCACCGGTCTTGACAGCAGTACGAACAATGGGCATGCACCCAAAATCAAAGTAAGTCCTTCATCTCTTCATAGAGCTCACGTACTTATGCAATGTCTCATAGATCTCAATGAATGTGACTCTTTGGAAGCCGTCAGAAAGCAAGTATGCAAGATGATCTTCTGGGGCCTTGGTAAGCAATGATGTTGTCCTATAGATGCTGTCCCCATCTGACATGAGTCGTTTACAGTTGATGTGACAGGCAAAAAGATATCGGGATGAATTACAGCAATTATGAAACGTCCATCGTTGAAACATATGGAGTGTGCATTGTTGGCTGGCCTGATGGTGTCAAGTTCATTAGCCCCTCAAATATTGGGACCGTCGGCGATATTCGCAAGCTCCGGGATGCCCTCAAGGCACACACATGCTACTGGGCTACTCTCTCACCAGTGGAGGTCAAGGCTCATGCATCCAAACTTGCCACGCGCTGTTCAGCCGGGGAAGTTGTTCGGAAGCCACGAACAAAACATTCAGATGCTGGAGTATCTCAGAAGTGTAAGGACAGGTATAGTGCCAGATGCGCAAGCAAGGAGAACTATAGGGTGTTGAAGAGAGCAAAGAAGAACCCTGGCCAGCTGCAGGAAGGCCCAAAAAGCACTGAATTTGTGGAATCTCATCATGCGACACAGCGAGCAGCAAGGTTTAGATATTATTAGCCGGCACCGAGACTACATCACATCATTGCCGACATGCCGGTGGTAGTGTCCTAGTACATACTACCCACACCCAGCAGTATAAAGTTGCTCATTATTCAGACAATATTGAAGGAGGCCCTGGAATGCTATAACTCCCTTGTCTTATAGGTGCGATACCCATATGTTATCACCTATAATTACTGTTTATGTGAAGTTGTGAACATCACCGAGTCAAATTGAGCTGAGTGAGATAAGAGGATTCCTTAGAACAGGACGTCAATAGAATGGCGTGGACAATGATTCTCCGAAAGTAAGGGAGAGAAAAACAATACATAGCCTTCAGTCATTTGCATTGTGTTCTCAGGACAAATAGATGTGTACTGAGCTCATCGTTTTCAACTTGTCTCCTTGGGAGTAAGTAACTAGGGCAGACATAGACCAGTTGCCCCACGTATAGCCCTCAGTGTGTTTCAATAGGTGCCACAAGATATTGGCTAGCCACATGTAATTGAAGGAGCAGGAGAAGGGGATAGAATGACGACGGTGATTTAGAACAAAGCAGGAGAATGCATGTGGGGCGACCCACAAAAATGTTGTGCGCCTTCCACATATCCAAGATGGGAATACCCACTCAAGATGATACTACTCATGTCACTATATGAAAAACAAGAGTGATCAGCCCGACTCCAATATCCATAACCAAAAAAAGTGTTCCAATGATGGAGTATAATGGGTTGTCCCATTTCACGTTGGGTAGCTTCAACACGAACAGGTGAGGGTAGTACTCCCCGGTGATCAAGTTCCCAAGGGCGACCTGAGTCACCTGACATCCACTAGCAGGAAACTTGAACCTGATGTATGGAAAGTAAGGCTCCAACCGTTTAGTTTATGTGTATGATTTTCGAGTAAATAAACATAAACAGTAAGTAGACATTTGTAAATGGTTTAAACAGTTTATACACAGTTATGTTTTACTTGGTGAAATCAAAGAGACCCTGCCGGATCCATAGCTTCACACACATTGACTGCATCACAGTGGCTGCAGCAAGGGAAGACCACTGGTCAGTACACAAGTGGTGTGACTTTGAAAGAGCCGCTCGATGGGAGAAATGGCACCTGGAATGGCAAGGACATCACGCACAATGCAAGAGAGAGTCAGACATTCATGAGAATGGTCCTTTGTAGATAGTCAACTAGTTTTCCAAGTCTAAAATAAGAAAAAAAGTGTACCTTCCACCATATAAGAGGCATGCTCAAGGCATTTGGGTCCTTGGCACCCTGTGCAAGGATGGCATAGCACTCGAACTCAGACTGGATGGGCGCTGTTGCAATCCTCGCTGAAGAGGATGTCAAAATGACAGTTGAAAGTGTGCCATGGATTTTCACCAGTTACAGTGGTGGTGACATGGTGAATTAGATCACTGTTTGTTGCCTCCGGGACAGAGGCAGGCAAGTTTCCATATCTGCACTCATGTTAAAAATTATTGTTTCAGGTCTGCATCGTCGGACAGCAAGCCCGATGTGTCTCAGGACATATGATTATTATGATATCTGACATCTGTCAAGGCTCCTTGAGTAGTTGTGTCATGAGGAAGTAAACAGTTTACAAACGGATACTAACCATGTGCACCAGTGGTAGTAAATACACATAAACAGTATACAGGTTAAACAGTTTAAAACAGTGTATAAACAGAAACAGTTAGAGCCTTAATGGAAAGCCAGATAGCCGTGCTCTGTTACCTCCCGTGACATGGGCCAAAAATGGTAGTCACAAATTGAGGACTCTGTACACCTCTAATTACATAAAGAGATTGATGCGATAGACAACTTCTGTGAGAACATCCCTGAAACCGCCCCTCCGGCACAAAAAGTCTGGCATGCACTATGGCAAGAATGGCGCAGAACGGCGGCAAAGGCTGGTGGCTAACAGACAGCATGTCGGAGATTGAAAATACACCTGTGTTCAGCCAGCACTAACACCTGTGCCCAACTGCAGCACTATCAATACCTCCTGCTCAGGGCAGGGACTTGAACGTCCTCCATAACAATCTATCCCACAGTTTTCAACTATGATACCATGTTGCTTGTATTCTTCAGTCACACTGCCCACCATATCCAAAGCCCTAGCAAGCCATGAGTTACTGGTGACCTGCGGTGATAATGAGAGCGGGAGGGATGAGGAGTCAAAAAGAACAAGTATCTACTAGTCGTTAGACAATGTATCATGTAGGTAGTGTTAAGGACTTACATCTCAGTCTCTTGGAAGAACTGAGATGTTTGGGTGCTTCAGTAGGTGCTTTTAACATATGTAGCTTGACTACAGTTAGAAAATGAATAAGAAACATAAAATAAAGTAGGACGTGAGCCAACATCATATATCGCTCACCTTTATCCTTTTTAGCCCATGCTTGTACCTCTCACTCTCCCCCTGTCCCTATCTCAGATCTGTCGGTCTTCCTCTACTCAGATCTCTCGGATTCCAACACAACCCTCTCCTTTGAAGATGTCCTTGCATTCACTTCGCGTGCATCAGCTCTCAAGCATGATATCATGCTTCCGCAACTTCAGACAATCTCAGACAATGTCCCACCTGACATCCTGCCACCTTCAATCTGCGAGTTCCTACAACTGTCAACTGGCTTAACCAGGGATACTGTCACAGCATGTTGGCATGCATTCAAGGAGATCATATGGGGCATGCCTAGCCATAACGAGTTAGCTGCACAGCATGAGCAAGCATTTCATGAGCATAGACAACGACTTGTTTGAGTGAGCTTTTGTATTGTCCCTGACCATCACATATCTGAGATGATCTAGCATCTATCTCACTCTATCCTCTGCATACCCACTGTACACAATCCAACTACTCAACCACCCAGTCACAAACACCACTCAAAAAGGCTGATTCTCGTCAGGTCGTGCTACACACACTCCATGGCGCCATCCCTGCATGGTCAGTTCATCTCATATGTTGTACTTGCAACACCATATATAAGAACAACTTCTGTATCGCTGAACATAGACGATGGTACTATGGCGGGGTCCCAGAATACATCCAGGTGGCTGACCACCATTTTGTTGACTGGCGTGTTGCCAACCTATGGGTGGAACTCCACCTCAAGGGCAAGTAAGTGTCTGCTCTTTGCTCTCAGACATTAATCTTACTTTATTGTTGAGCGTATCTGCGCAGGCTTGTGCCAACATTTATGACAGTGCTTTGTCAATGAGGGACGAGAATCAGCTCCAGGATGCAGGCTGGCAGTTTGGGTTTAAGCTGAAGAACAAGCACATCTGGGACGCGTTCATCATACTCACGCTCACCAAGGACTGTGATTGGCATGGAGTGCTACTTGATGTACCAAATGATGGGGCTCAAACACACCGATTCCCCACAGCTATGCAAGCCCATAATGAGCACATTGTCTATGAGGGGCAGCAAGAATTACGACACTACTGCGATACCTGCATGCGGACTTACTGGAATGATGATGGTAGTGCACAGAAAGTGCAGGTCGTCATTACAGATGGCTTGTCCATGGGCCGCCCATGCTGCAATGTGTTCTGATGCCGCAACCCACTTGCCAATAACCAGTCATGATTCTGCCGGCAACATCTCAATGAAGGTCTCGACAATGTCTGTGCTGTCGTTGATTGCGATATGCCTGTATTACTGGGACGGAAGGCATGCGCACTCCCAGCCCACCGGGGGATGGAATGCCTTCATGGCAAGAAAATGCGCGCCAACTTCCAAGCCACAAAGCGCCTCCAGAAGATGCACGCTGCACAACCAAATGATGTCATGGTTGCACAGCAGCTGTCAGATGCACTCGATCTTGAATTCAAAGACAAATGGTACACATTGGATCTGACAACTCAAGCCATGAAGCTCTTCACCATTAACAATCCATCCTCGACCGGTGAACTCGATGGCATGGCCGTCCAGAGCCAAGAAGGCTGTGATGGCAAATCCGAGCTTGGCAATTGCAAGCTCAGAGCCAAGTTCGGTCGTTCTCAGACACACAATGAGCAGATCGTTATTCATCCGTGTGGGATAATTGTAGCCCGTGCCACCATGGTCGCAGCCGAGGCTATCTCCAATGTCTTTGTAAGTCAATTCATTTCGTTTAGCGGGCGCATGACTTACTTGTCCCACAGCATATGGTCAAAACTACATTTTCTCTTCCTGGTGCCCAGGAGCCTGAACACATCATGTACGACAACAATTGCAACACCCTTTGTGAAGTCCAGAGCCGCAACGACACTTGGTTTGACAACATTGGCATGTGCGTTGACGTATTCCATTTTTGAACCAAGCACAAAGAGGGTGATATGTTCTGCCAGACCTGATGCAATCCAGCACATTATCCAGAGCTTCTTAATGCCGATGGCTCGTGGTTTTTCAACTCCTCCATCGCAGAACAGGCAAATGTTTGGTTGGGTGGCTATCATAACATCATGTGTGAGATGCTCCCCGACAAGTATGATTTCTTTCTGGATGAGATGGTGATGCGTTGCAACTGTGCGCTCATCAAGGCCATGGAGGATCATGGTCAATTCCCTTGGTATTCCCCTGCAGATGCATAGATCTATATATCATGCCCTCATATATCATGCCCTCAATTTATATCATACCCTCAATTTATATCATGGCCTCAATTTATATCATGCCTTCAATTTGTATTACACCTCTTTTTTGAGAGATAATGCTCTATGTAGAGCTTGACAGGTGAGGCATTATGGCTCACCATACAATCTAGGGGAGACTATCCAGACTCCGACCCAAACAAAAACAAAGTACAAAGATCATTGCATCTCTCAATCAGTAACAACCTCTTTCTTGACTTTCACATTCTCACCTGTCGTTTCTAGGTACGCCATTCATTCCAATAATAATCTGGTAAGATTCATTCCCTTGTCATGTTACAACAGCGGCTGATGACTTGAATCACAGCATGTACCTACCAATCATCTCTCTGCCTTGATGTTCAGATTTCCAACCACTCACGTCTCTCGCATCCCTTATCATGTCTGATACATTGCTGAACTCCCCATTCCCCATGTGTGGCCCCTACTACCCGAGACGCCGCCATTCCTCACTGCCACCTGAACTCGAAGCTCTTGAACATGAGCTTACAATTGTGGCTGAGAACACAGTGACAGCAATCGGCTGGTCTGTGGTATGTGACAGTTGTCATGCAATTGATATGGTACTTAGCGTGTCATTAGGATGGAGAGCTGCCAGCCGTCTGCGAGTTTCAGACTGGATTCGTCTTGCCGCTGTCCTGCATGATTTGGGAATCATGCAGAACATGTATATGACATATTATCCCATGTATACATAGTCTGTTAGCTTAGTCCTCAGACTACACAAAATGTACTTTGAGTATAGACTCAAGTGCAATAGTTCACTTTGCATGCTCCAATCATGCAAAAGTACGATGCTTTGAAGAAAAAGTCATATATGATAAAGAAATCATATAGTGATCTAGTCCAAGTGTATGGTCATATGAAAGCTTAGGTTATGGCCTATCTTTCGGCTTATTTGCTTTGACTAGAAATAACCAAGGAAAAAAGTTAAAAGCCTACCAAAAACCTATCAAAAAAGCCCATGTATTGCTTTGTTTCATCTTTTGATTTATCCTACCTTAGTTTCTCCATGTTTTTCTTTCATTTCTTTACATACTTGATTCTTTGACCTCCCAGATACTTCATAAAATGTACCTTCAGGGTATGATGTCATAATGATGTCATTTGGCTCCACAGAAAGTTCTGGACTATTCTGTTAGTTTTTCTGATGTCATCTATGATGTCATGGTGATGTCATTGGATGCTAGAATGTTGTGCTCCACTCAGCTCCACTTCTGCTCCACATTACTCCACCATGAGGTCATTCATGATGCAATTCTGATGTCATTT
>MU177962.1:133246-151462 GCA_016695465.1 Suillus americanus | reverse complement strand
GGAATCGAGTCTCAGAGGCACGTGATTGCAACCGACTTAGGAAATTTCCGACAGACGCCTTGAAATGGTGGTCTGCGCACCAAACGAAGTATCCTAATCTGTCCCGTATGGCTTTGGATTACCTGAGCGCCATAGGTTTGTTTTTAAACAATTTGTTTCATGTCTTTGACGCTAACTTAATACATAGCTTCCTCAACCGCAGTTGAACGTGTGTTTTCACAAGCACGACAACTTTTACACTTCACACGCAACCGGTTGTCTCCAGCTTCCATCCGTGCTTTCTTATGCCTTGGCTCCTGGTCTCGCCATGATCTCATAGATACGCAGGACTTCCTCAGGGTGGTGACGAAGACGAAGAAGAGGAAGCACAGTAGTTCTACTTAAGTTACTTGTGTATACAAAGGTCTCTCAAATACTGTATAACCCGCGGGTCTGTGAACAAACCGCGGTATACCGCAAACACCGTTCATACCCGCAGAAATGGCGGGTCGGTGTTGACCCGTACCGTGGCGGGTGCGGTGTATGCGGGTACGGGTGCGGTGTAGCTTTCAGAGACCCGCGGGTTCACCCATGCTCAACCCTAGACTCCACAAATGAACTTGAAGTTCGAGTGTCATTGATGACACGAGGACGAAAGGTAGTTCTACCAGCAGACTTCATATACCTTAATCTCCTGTAGTCAGAGGAAAGAACTTTGGACGGAAATCAGTGCTTGTTGGTTTCACCAAAGCTGTTTGTCTCGACCTCCCACGCTACGTAGGATGGGTTTGTCGAACGCGCCAAGTTACTCAAAGTTAGTTGACTTAAAGACTCTTCGCTATTCCGTCGACTCCCAGGCCTTGTTGAGCTCTCTACAACGGACTACGTTTGCAAGAATTAGCCAGCTGTTACGTGGACGAGGAAACCGGCAGATTCGCGTCGATCAATACTCGGAATCGAGTTAGGGAACTAGGCTGGTGTGAGTCAAACCTACATCAATTTACCTTCCCATAATTCGTTACACTTCTTTGCAGGTCATCGCGTCAGCCTTCATCACATCTTATCGCCCCATCGACATTCACATGTTCACACTAATCTCACATCAAACCAAGATACTTCCTCTAGTCCTCATGGAAGCTTTGATCATTCATATACAGCGACCTGCTGCACACAGCCACCACCTCGAGGACTGCCTCAACACGATTCATGCATAAAGGAGTGTTGCAGACTGAATCTGTACGTTGCCTTGGCGATCCGGGGACCGGACCATGAAGTAAAATCAATCTGGGGTATGTAGAGTCCTACATTTTTCTACTGTCCACTGATCCTAATTGAAACGACTCGGCTATATTCTCCTTTTTGTCTCCAACATTAACAAGCTCACAACAGGCTGCAGTGACGTAGTTGTGATTTTGTGGGTCCCATCATTGAGGAATCGCCAACTAAATCACAACCATGTCATCTTCTAGCCCCTCGATACATCACCAGCGAGCATAACAATCAACCTCGTCACCGTGTCTACCATAATGCAGTGAGTTCACATCGCGCTGTCACAAAATCACCTCGTTTATATTTACGATAGAGTCCGCTCCATACGGACCATACCTCGCCTTGGCGATATCGACCCTCAAGGGCAAGGCGATGATGTTGCGATTGTTCTCCAACACTTCCACCGTCTATTCATGTTGATCATATCGCTCAAACCAGTCGAATATGCTTGGATATATTCGACTGGTTTGAGCGATATGGTGCGATTTGGTTGATAAAAAGGATCACGCTGTAAGCTCGTTATAATCACCCATTCAGCACACGATCCAGCCGTTGACCTTCAACGCTTTTTGTGTAAGCGAGGTGCCTATCGCGTACTATGATATGTGACGATGATCACCTAGCAGGCTTCTTGATCACCTCTACCATTCCAACGTTTCTCTTTGCTAGACTGCAATCGGAGGTGCGCAACTGTCGCTTTGTCTGCAAGTTACTTAAGCGTCGGCATCATCTTTGTCAGTCACGATACCCGGACCGCCTCATTGCCCTGACCTATACTATATTCGAATTGTTTCGAACAGCTTTTCAACTCGCTTCGAGCAGGGTGGTGTTTTTTTAGGTATAGCGTGTGTAAGCTAACATAAATGTTTCCTCCGGTTGAGATATTTTTCCCGCGGTTCAGCGTACAGGTGCCCTGACCAATTCATCCACCAGGAGTCAAGACCCTCTTCCTACTAAAGTGAGTGTCAGAATATGTTCATCGGCTCAAGAATGTACGGCAATCGATTGAATTGCCATTGACGCGCGGTTAAAAATACAGCATGCCCAACTGACTATTTAGCAGGTCTCTTCATCTGCTTATCACTTCTACCATCTCTCCTCGCCTTCGACAATTCACTGTCCGTATCATCGAGCTCTGTCAACACGTCTGTAAAGATAGCGGCGTTTAAAAACCTTCTTCACCAGCGTCATGGCCGAGTCACGCACATTAGCACAACGAACAGGTGGAGAACGGGGAGTGATGTTGAACTCACCGATGGTTAGCACACCTCATCGGACGAAGGAGAAGGATCCGCCACGCTATGGTGCACAATATCGCCAGGATGCACTTTGGGAAGGTGAATAACCGCATTTTGATACCTATTGCCTTGCCTTACTCAACGAGAAGCAGGCGGGAATGAAGCGGTTCCTCCTCAATGGCATCAGTATAAGTTGTTGGATGATAGAATAGGATATCAAGATGACACACTCGCCATGGTTTCATTGAACCGACCTTTACCAGGGATGAGACTAGGTTAGCGAAGAATATCCCACTGGCAACGAGATACTCATGATGAAACATAGACTATCCCGGACGACTCATTCCCGGATGTGAATGGCACATCTCACCATTCGGTCGGTCCTACTTCGTTAACCATAATACCAGGACCACATTGTGGAAGAAACCGACGCCAGAACGTCCACCAGGGAGCTTAGTGCCGGGGTGCGTCATCGAGGGTCATTCCAAAGCCATTTGGAGCCTTGCCTGCTTGAGCACCAGTTGCAATATACTGAGCGCGTCGGGGGATGGTTCAATTCGTCAGTGGACAATAGATGGAAAACCAGTGGGAAGGCCTTGGAACAGTGACCGAAGAGCAGTGTGCTCAACGGCAATGTCTCCAGATGAATCATTGGTCGTGAGTGGAAGTATGGATGGCAAACTACGACTGTGGAACATCAGGGAGGGCAACGTGGTCGGTGACCCGTGGGAGGGGCATGGTGGTTCAGTGATATACATTGATTGGTCTCCCAATGCTCGGGAGATAGCAAGTGGATCGCAAGACGGCACCATACGACGCTGGGACCCGGATACTGACCGACAAATAGCACCGCCGATAGAGACCGGCCATGGTATGGTTTTTGCTGTCAAATACTCTCCACAAGGGGACAAAATGACGAGCGGCGGGGAGGACAAGGTGATCCGCGTGTGGTCAAAGGATGGGGAGCTGCTCGCGGAGATCGAGGGTCATGACAGTATAGTGACGTCGTTCTGTTGGTCCAAGGACGGGGCACACATTTTCTCCGCATCATATGATGGCACCATCCGAAAATGGCGGTCGATTGATGGGAGAGAGCTCATTGTTTTTCATGGTCATACCGATACTGTCCACTCCCTCTGTTTTTCCCCTGATGAAAGCTATCTTGTAAGTGCAGCGAGGGACTACTCAGTTCGCATCTGGGATCTCAAAACCAATCAGCCGGTCGGAAACCCGCTCTTGCACGATGATGAAGTCTGGGTTGTTGTAATTTCCCCTGATGGAAAATATATCGTCAGTGGTGGATTGGATGCAAAGATATATGTATGGAGCCTGGAGGCAGCACTCAAACATACAGGCAATGATCCTGTGAGTGTGTCTATGTGATGTTAGTGTCTTCCCTAAGTGTGTTTTCGATTGTCGTTCAGAGTGCAGATGAGAGCGATGCAAAACCCAATACAATACTCAAGGCAAGTTGCCTATGCTTCTCCTTCTTGTAGTATCTTATTTCTTGAGCAGGGGCGTCCAGTTCGACCGAGAGATGCTGTGCGTCAATTGGTTATGAACTCCTTACTAGTAATCAGTTACTTATTCGTTCGTTAGATCTTGCACGCTAGTCAGGTCTCCATGCAGCAGGCAAACAACAGACTCGGAGGCTTGACGAAATATGTCAGTATAATCCCTCGTTTATATGCTTTTACAAATCTAACATTTGTATAGGGCAATGGCTTCTGGGACGTTGGTACCAACCCTGCGGCTCGTCCTCCTGTGAGCCCGTGGTCTGGCTTTCGTTGGCGTAGTTCACCCAGTTCGCTACGTTTCAATACTCGACCTTCAAATACGCCACAATCAATACCACTGTCACACCGGCGTTGGAATTTGAAGTCACTTCCTGTAGGAAGCTTAAAACGCACCGTTGAAGTAGCTCCCTGCCGCGAGGAAGATGTGAGTGTTTGACCATGCCAATATATATCTGACTCTCTTTAACAAATTTACAGAGATATGGTATTACCCCTGAGACTGACGCTGAAGCGGTCGCAGCTATGCGACGTACAAACAGCAACGAGGCTGGCTGTTCAACGCAACAAGGTCAGCCTGAGGCTGTGCCGGGGACACAAGTATCTCAAGAACGACCGACGGACACGCAAGGCTCGAGTGGTGGGATGGGAGAGGTTTCCTATGAAGTCAGGTGTTGCGGATTGTTTTTTAGTTGTGGTCGTCCTACATCGCATCAGTCATGAGGTTATCTACTAGATTCCTTTGATGCCCCTTCGTCACCACAGGACATGTGGAAGCTTTGACGCACATAACCACACCCTTCAAATGTTCGTGACGAGTGAGAACCAGAGTCCAGGGTCATAGCAGCTGGGTATTTAGAAGGAAAAGTTCATCGCCTGGCACTGGGGAATCACTCACCCAACCCATCAAATTCATCAACACCGGACTTCGACGTGTTTTTGTCGACAGTAAAATGTCGATGGATAGATCATACTAGGTGCCACGTTCTTCGACAACCTGCCGCTTTACTAACTAGGATATGTGGGAATATTAATAATAGGTGCAGGTTTGGGCACTCAGGATGCCTCACTATTCCGAGTCCACCACGTTGAACCAGCCCTGCAAATTATCTTCTAGACCGTCAGATTAGAGTCGAGTTTGTCGCCTCGGCTAAGTTTGTTAAAATTCTGTTGAAGTCTCTCGAAGTCTCAGTTTCCTCCTTAACTTGCAACCACAACGCGGCCGGCCACCATGCGAGTCTCAGGGGCTGTCTTTGCATCCCAGATTTTTACTTCGCTCTCTTCAAATCCACACGTTGCGATTTTTGCTGGTCTTGATTGAACCTGTTTCTCCGCTCTCACACTCTTGTTGTCCCATCATTGGATCCACTCATGCGCCACTCATTTACCATCTACTCCAGCACACTCATCGCACCAAATCAGTGTACCCCGTCCATTTGGCAATGTCCCTTCCTGTCTCCACTAACAACAACCTCAATATCCTATCAGTGCCACCAATCGTAACAGTTTTGCCGTTTGGAGACAACATTATGATAGTGAACACCAATCTCAGAGTTTCCTTATCTCACCGGTCGTCTCAAAGCTCTACAAGTCCTGTGATCTGAGTCGTCCCACGAACCTGTGACGATGCGTCGTCTCTCAGGCAAGTGCACAACACACTGTACCTTGCCAGCGTGACATCTCATCGTCCGACGGGGCTTGACTACTGATGCCTGTTGCTTCTTACTGATCGGGGAAGATATGGTTGGCGTTTGCCATGTCACAAACGATGGACTTTGTCTTCAAGAGTAGCCAGCTGGGTTGTGGAATTAGAGCGAGTTATCGAGGGCAAAGGGTTCTGGTGAGTCTACTCAGGGCATTTCTTCTATCATAACGCGTAGTTCACCTGCTTACAGGAATTAAATCCTTATCCACAGAATGGCTTCAGGACTGTATGCAGGAGTTACCACACCGCTATTCAAGAATACGCAAGAGATCTTTGCGAGAGCCCAAAGTCGCTGCCAAGTGAACGATCACAGACAATCTCAATCATCAGCGTTCGGAAGCACGGGCTTGAGTCAAACTGAGAACTAGTGGGTTTTTTGGAGTCGAGGTGGTTAGGCGCACATTCGTAATTTTTCTTTTTTGAAGTCTCATGTGTTATCCTGTGACCGCTGTCCGCTTCACAGGTGTACACAAAGTGCTCACTGTGGGTGAGACTGGCTGGCGACCTGGCATGAGCGCGATGGTTGTTGACCCAGAGCGGGGAAGAGTGGCCGAGATTGGCTGTCGCAGCAATCAATGTGCAAATAGCATTGTTAAGTCATATTTGTTGACTTCAAACAGGTGAGGTGGTCAACCCCTGCGGCGTCTCTTTAAGTGACAGTCAAAGACTTCTCAGGCATACCGGAAGTAATCGGCGAGTATGCAATCTGTGCAATCATCCCGGAATTAGCTGCCAGTAATCAGTCCTTCGCCCGCGCCAGTATCATGCCAATAAATTATTGAGTTGCAGTAGTTGTGCCATCGTTCATGCTTGCATGTTCAACATAATAAAGAAGGAAGAACTACTACGGGAGGCTAAGACTAAACATGTATTGGTACACAACATTATGATCTCCAAACAGCTGGATCTATAGGTCCTCGACGTTAAGAGCGGGCTTCTTTCGCACGCGAAATAACTTCTTCTCCGCAACGATTCCCTTATGAGCCATTTGAAACTTGTTTTGCATATCCTTCGTGCTGCCAGGAACTTTCTGAATGAATTCTCCGACCTCCAAAACCGTGCGTTTGAGTGCATCAATATTCCGGGTACGATGGTCTGGTGATGCAGGCTCTAGCTTATTGCGCAATTGCAAGCCCTTCTTGAGGAGTAATCTGTAAACAAGACTGTACGTTAATCATTGTATGACGCTGGGCGAGTATTGACTGACGTCATCTTGCTTCTCTGCCTGCCCAACTCCTCAAGGTTTTCATGAGACACCTTGTTGAAGTCTTTCGTCTTCAATTTAGCAGCGTGAGTTAGAGCAACACCTTGACGCAGGCATGCCAGGAGGTGGGGCAATGGTCCAAGGAAAAGAAGTCGGTAATAGCTTGGACGCCATTCAGAGGATTGCGTCTCCTTTAGGCATGTCCTGAATATCGCATCGATTTCTACATCGACCGCAGAGCCTGAACGATGCCGAATGTGAAAGCGATATGCACGCTGAATTCTGCGAGCTGCCCAGTCTTGCTCTTCCGATGGCCCGTTCGAGCGAAGGGACTCGTCTGGCGCAGGGTCAAGGGATGTAAGGGATGTGACCGCCTCGTCCATGTCTTCCATGTCATCGGTGGTCTCGGAATCACCGACCACTGGAACTTCTTTTTCCTCCACTTCTTCTTCATCGGTCTCCTGGGGTATCGGTTCCAAGTTCTCCTTCTCGGCCTGACGAATCTCTACAACAACTTTGGGCTGTATGCGAGGCACGAAGATAGCTGCCTCTACCCTCAGCGTAGACTGCGCAGCGACCATGTGCGAAGAAAGAAGATAGGGAATTTCACTAGCCTTTTCGTAAAACAGTTGTCGCACTTTCGAGATTTGAGTAGATTGCCTCGTCTTGTGAACAAGTTTGACAAGATCGTTCAGAGCATTGTTGATATCGAATTCGAGAACAGCTCGCAGGTAACCATCCAAGCGAGGTATTCCTCTGCCGGGAAAAAGCGCCATATGCTCAACAACGTCATCCACGAGCTTCTGATAGTATGCAGGGTGCTGAGGTCTTTTGGTTTTATGCAGATGAAACATGATTGAATTTACTTTGCGCTTGATCATGGGGTATCGTGTGTTGTGGGCAACTGTAGTACAATAAATTAAAATTTGTTGATTTACGACGAGCTGGAGCAGACGCACCAAGGCAGAGAGTCCTGCAACTGAGGATGTGTAGGGATGAGTGCTCACTGTACATAGGTAGTCAATTGGACTTACAGCCGGAAGATGAAGATATCGCGAAGTAACGGTGTAATACTGGCAACATGTGC
Organism: Suillus americanus; assembly: GCA_016695465.1. Lineage (NCBI taxonomy): Eukaryota > Fungi > Basidiomycota > Agaricomycetes > Boletales > Suillaceae > Suillus > Suillus americanus. The sequence goes on along the minus strand of MU177962.1, from coordinate 143,466 downwards.
AAGCCACAGAAAACCTGCTGATTCGTGAGCAATAAACTCGGTCTGTGGAGTGTGCAAAAGTTCTACCCATGGGACTATCCATGTGCAGTCTCTTTATTAGATTCCCTATCGCATCCAAGAACAAGCTTATTGACTCTGGTTCGACGTCTTTTTCCACAGAAAACTTGTGGGGAAAGATCAACCAGTTGGATGGAAGAACGACACCGTGCAGTGGAAATTCGTCGAGGGTGGGATCCATTCTGTGATTGACAACGAAAGAGGAAAGGATATCCTCAATGCAGTCGCATAGAACAGATAGATTGACAAGTAAACGGTTGTTGAGGACATACCTGCAGAATTTTTAGCATGTGCACGTGAACACAGGGCGTAAACTCACAGTAGAAACAGAATCCCCGATGATATACTGCTTGGAGCAACTCCTCGATAAGAATTGAGCATGTCCATTGCCAGGTAGCGATTATCTGGTTTGCGGAGGAGCTTGACGGATATATTTCGGGTGAGACACTGTGCCTTGTCAATGTAGGCGGGAGCATCATTCCGGTCGAAAGCGAAACTCAAACTGGTGATTCTCATGAAGGTCGTCAGAAAGTGAGGGCTCTTGGATGGGTTCATACGGTAGAAAGATTCACGAATCCAGTTCTTCACTACTCTCAGGCCAGCTAAACTGTGCGGAATGAGGGTCAAATCGAGGTCCGCAAAGGAACCTTGAATGAACAAGGGCGGAGTCAGCGCCTCGTAAAGGTGTTCGAGCCAGTTCCTCATACTAACAACAGTATCAGCGTATATTTCAGCCATAGACCACATTGGGCGCACCTTCTCCATCGCATAATACTAGGTTCCGCGGAATATAAGAATTGCAAAATGAGAATCAGCTGTAGATGGATCGCAACGTGGGCGTTGTATTTTACGCGGCACAAATTCGACATCGTGACATGTTCCTGGGGGCATGCCTTTCTTTGACAGTTCCCGTAGACAATGTATGGCAAGCACTGCAAAAAGACTGGAGCGCCGCAACACATTTCATCGAGCGCCAGAACCTTGTCCTTCAAGACAGTTCGAATGGACAGACGGATCAACTCCGTGGCATCTCTACGAGAGGCCTTATATCCGGATTGGTGCATCGAGACCAGATGGTTGTTTTGAGTTGTCGTCACGCTGTCGTGGAGGAACGTTCCACTCGGTATGAGAAACTCGTCGCCCGACAGTGGCTCAATTGAAAACAGTCTTTGCACATCGTATTCGCGGCGCCCCAAGGGGTCATTCAAGGTCGAAGTTTGATAGAGTAGTCGTGCATAGGTATGAAATGTTTCAAGAAAGCCTGCCATTTCATGGAGTTGGAAAGAGCGAATGTCTGTCGATCGAGTGAAAAAGTGATCCAGGCAATGGAGAGCGGCAGTGTAATGACCACGTTCCTGGAAGGTAAGCGCGAGTTTCTTCAACGACTCGTGATCTTCTTGTAAGATTCTCTGAAACATTAAAACCTGCATACGGATCAGTTCGGTTGGTGCGTTTCAGTAATGTGCGAAATATACCAAATTACGAGTCATGGGCTCCAGTTTCTTCATCTGCAGCCTATCAGCGAGGGCGATAGCTTGCCGCACTGAATCGTCAACAACGGTAGCTTTAGGGGTGATCCTGAATGAACATTTGCGCCACATGAATTCTAGAAGAGTGTCGGCCGCACGAGTAGCTGAATCAATGTTGCTGTTGTCCTTGAGGAATGCTTGAACTGCTTCCATAGGACGGTTCTCTGATAAGTGTATCTCCGCGACCTCATAGTACATCGAGCGAGACTCCAGAAGGGAAACACGAGCACAATCCAAGTCGTATTCCTCCAAAAACTCGAGTTCCTCGTCAAATGAAGAAGAGAATAGAGGTACAGGGGCTCTGCACGATCACCATTAAACCAAATCATAGTAAAACTGTGATCACTTACTGATCGTCGCTTCTGCCGCAGTAATGAAGCCGACATACCATCCACAAATCTGCCGCGGTCTTTTCAGGTATCATGGCGTGGTGGTCAGTAAGGACATGGAGCGTCCTGTCAAAAGATCCAGCCTTGCGGTATTTCTTTGCAGCTAGCTCAAACTCTTCGGCCTTGAGATAGGTATCAGCAGCTTTGAGATCTTGTCCTCCGCGGACGTAGCACTCCGCCGAGGTGCGGTAATATTGACGTCTCTCGTTGCCTGTCGCAGCTGCGCCACACTCAGCAAAGGCATCTGCTGCTGCAGTAAAAGCCCTTTGTTGAACGTTAGGCAAGGCCACTCCAATACTGGAACGCGCTGCCTCCCGTAGTAGATAAGCTTCGCAAACCGTCACTTCGCGGTGGAGGTTAGCGCGTTTGAAGCAATGGATAGCCTGCGAGTAGCGCTTGTGCAAGAACAGTAAGCGCCCAGAAGATGCCCATTCGTCCGGAGTAGAGTAGACAGCTAGAGGAGAAACATTGATGCCGCGGGGACAGGTGCAGATCAGATTTTGAGACTCCCAGAAAATCTGAGGATAGAGGATTATCAAACTACGCAGCGCACGAGATGCAGGTATTCTAAACGTACACGCATAGCATCAGACGTATCAGACGTGTCAAAGATCCATACGTTCCTCCTTGCTCGGGTAATCCCCACGTAGAGGAATTTCAACTAATAAAAGTAAATAATGTCTATTCCTTGATTGATAAGCGGTATACTTACCTCGATGCATATTCCAGCGTACCGAGCCTTGCGAGAATAAAAATCGGGCACATATCCTTGACCCTCCACCCCGTCGAGAACTACCTCCCAGCGTGACGCATCTATGGCGGAATCTTCAAAAAAGTTGTACAAGAGAACCTGACCGGAGTCAGTCAATCGTTAGATAGTCAAGGTCAGCTTCTCACATCGTCGAACTCAAGGCCTTTACTGTCATGGAGTGTCCTAAGCGACGCGTGAACATAAAAATCATGGAGTACAGATAAATGTGAGACGACTCACATAATCATTCCAATGTCACCTACTTGTTCTCGCAATTTCTTGACTGCTACTTCATTACGCACAAGTATGCCTATAGAATAACTTTTCAGGACGTGAACAGGACCTTGAGCAGGGACCTTTTACACTGGCGGGCTCCAAGCTCCGACTTACTAGCGCTGCAAGAATCTCAGCAGGGGAACGGTGAAGATTAAGGCTGTCTACTCACCTTTCGTCGACCAAAAACCGTTTGCAGAGAGTGTCAATATCCATTTCCGTTAAAATTTTTGGCTTCATCCTCATTCCATCGGCCATCCCTTTTTCAGGTTGGAGATGATCAATTGCGTCTGGCCAGAACTTTGTGATGAGCTTGATGACAGAATGAGCACAGTTCACGATGTCATTGTGTGATCTGTAGTTGGTGGTCAATTGGAACATCATTGGTTGCTGCGCAGAAGCTCCAGTGGGGGTTACCGAACTGCTGTCGCGCTGTAGGAAGACATCAAATCACACTCTGATACACAATCACTAGTCACTAACCTCCATACGATATACAAACGCTTTCAGTTCGTTGAACCTGAAGGAACTTCCGGCAGAAATCGTCTGTGCAGTATCCCCAGCCCAGAAAAGACCATCTGGATTCCTACACAGTCGCCTCAAAACTGAAATAGAAAGCTCCTTCACACCCTTGTATTGAAGAAGGGAAAAATGACTTACCCATCGCATCAATCAAAAGATTGTCTTGAGCCTCGTCGACATACCTGGTGTAACTGATCAGGATCTAGAGTTAGCCAGACGGGAGATATATACATACAGGTAATCGACCCGTTGACCAGGAAATTTTTGGTTTTGCAAGACCTTGAGTATTGCATGCGTACTGTGTGGAATTAATTGTGGGGTCCAACGAGTTTTGAGAAAACTGGCCCGTACCGATCTGCTACATCAAATTGGCGTTTCTGCTTCCTGAATTTCCTGTAGATCTCGAATATATCATAGACGATGTCTCTCTGGTTTGCGAAGACCGGGTTGGAGCGACTGGGAAGACAAAGGTAGCTTGGACGGTCGAGGAATCCATTCGGGAAGCCCAACGCCTGTTCGGAGCCTTTGATAATACCTGTAAGGCGGTTCAAAAACTGCTTGGTTGGAATCGTTGGATATGGACTTTTACTTGCCTATAAACTCGCTGAAAACCAACCACGAATCTGCGTAGAACGCGTGAGTGCATCACCTGACAGAGAAGAAGCAGCATTACTAAGGTTCTTGATGAGACCCTGCGGAAAATGCGGCCAATATTGCTTTTCGAATACATCATAGGTAATAAACGAGTCATGCGCATCTGCATCATCAGTGTTGAAGAACAGCTCAGCACTACGTCTTGTCTCAGGATCGTCCATGTTGAAGATATCGGCTGCAATCATCTTTGCTAGCTATACAAAATGAGGTTTAAGACGGTCTGTGAGATACATGATGACATACTCGATCAAAAGTGACGAATAAGGGGAAATGTTTGTCTTCAAGTTGGCTGTATCTCGCCGGTACATTCATCTGCGATTCGGGAGCATCGTCAAGATCAAAAAGATCGTCCTCGAAGCGTTGTGCCTTAAGTTGTGCAATTTCGGGCAGCGTATAGCTTGCCATTGCCAGGGACTCAAGAAGCCCTGTGAAGTCTTCTTCGACTTTTGTTGCCAGCATTCTAGATTTAGTGACAAAAATTTGACGTGGCTTGGGCATGTCAACAGCACTCAGTTCCCAGGCTCGCTGAATGCCAAGGATCTTGAACAGCATTGTCGTTGTTTTTCTAGTAGCCAAAAAAATAGACACGCGAGCAATGTTGAGCACAAGGTACTTACCCTGTGCCACTGCGACCCAAAACATAGCACGACGTAGTGCATTCAACAACTTTGTGTTCTTGAGGACTGAAGCAATGTCAATCACTAAATTCATTTCAAAGCAGTAGGACATACGAGGGCATGAAGACGTGATGTATATCTTGGTTTGCGATGAGACCTTTGCAAGAATGAGACGATGTTGGATGACCAAGTACAAGGTTGCTCACCGTGTAAAAATGCCTGAAGAAACATTGTCACATCATTCCTCATCAAAAAACTATACAGATAAACATACTTGTGAGAATGTAACATATTTCTTCAGGCTAGAAAATCGTCAATCATCAAGCATCAAATGGCAACATAATTATCCATACACAAGCAAAGATTGAAGCTGCACCACAGATCAATCACTGTGCGACCGAAGGATGTAAACACTCAACATGCTCAATGTCCTCAGCACTAAGGCCCAGTGGACTTGCCAGAATTTCTGGCTCGGGTTCCGGAATTTCTGGCTCAGGTTCCGTCGGCGGGAATGAGGCCGGTAGAATAATGTTGCCAGCTGGTTTCGTGCGAAATATGCATCTGATAGAGCGATTACTCAGTAGGTCGCATAATGGGTGACAGGTATGCTCAACCGTCTGCGATATTCCGCACCCCTGCGTGCTAGATGGTTGCCCAAGGCATTCCATATTCCGCCGAGCTCAGAGTGTCTATAGATTCCATATACTTTGATGACTGGTATTCGCGTGAGTGTTGATGAAGATTGGTGGTCATTCGTTATGCATGATGGCATACCTTGACTCTCGAACTATCAAGAATCGATCTCAGCATCACGTGCTGGTCTTTGATGGAAGAATCACATACCTCTCCATTCAAGTCAGGGACGCAATCAATCTGGTACTGTGATAAAAATAGGTTATCTCCTGCCCCGAGTTTCCAGGAAATCACATCTACCACTAGCCGTAGGACCTTGGATATCTTGGCTTCAAAGACAGGAATGCCTGCATCCGGTCCATTGAGTCTCATGTGATTGTCGGTTGAGAATTGACCGTGCGAGAGATGTCTGTGGTCATTATAAGATCAGTGATATAAACGTCATCAAAAGACGGACTTGAGCGTCTTGTAGATAATCTTGAATATTTTTTTGTCCGCTCGACGGTGATCGCGTAGATGTTTTTGTGCCTCGGTAGATATCAAGATTCGCCATTCGCCGAATCCGTTCGCATTGTCGAAGTAAAGAGTAGCCTTCATGGGCTGTACCGTTGGATACGCACTTTGTTCTGTTGGGCTCTCGGTGTCTTCGGGGAATGAAACTTCAGGCGCAACATCTTTGGCAAACTCTTCCACATTGGGGAAGAGTAAGGCTTTGATGTCGCCCGCTAATTCCGTTCTCCGCGGAAGCGAGAGGTAAAACTTGGGGGAGCTGTCAGGGAACGTCGAAAAGTACATTATGAGGATACACACCGAGAGGACATTTTTCAGCTCTGCAAGGATGTAGGTGGACAACGATGTGGCCGCCTCAGTCGTGGGAGGCACAGCCATGCCAAGTTTGACAAAGAGTGATGCATCGATAGTTACAGAAGCATTCTGGCGGTCACGCTTGCGCATGGCTCGGGACGCTTGCATGTTAGGTTGAACTCCAAAGAGATTGGGATCGCTCTCAAGCGACTTTACGTCGGCAAATTTCATGGTGCTCAACGCACAAAGCACGGCTTGTGCGTCCTCAATGAAGGCTCGGTAGCGACCGATGTCCTTCGCGACCTCCCTCGTCAAAGACTCGATCGGCAGGGCTAGAGCGTGAATGGACACATTTTCCAGCATCTTGCGCGCAAGGGACGAGCGGTACTCTTGGGCATCTATGGGAAAGTCAACCATTATTTGTGAGATCATTTCTGTAGAGCGATCCCAAACTATTCAGGAAGTTAGTTGATGTCATGGAAATGAAGTCTGCAAGATACCTGAGACAATGTATGCAAAAACATGAGGGAGAGAGAGCATATGCTCGATTGCAGGTTGTAATCCGCTGTGACCTCTTAGAGCGTCTAAGTGACACAAAGCGGCTCTGAGGCCTGTTTCGTCCGCCAATCGATTGGTCGAAAACAGTTCCAACATACGTGTGGAACTGGAAGAGTAAGTTTCCATAGTAAAACACAAAGAAATTGAGAAGGACTTGAAGCTTGAGCTCGAGCACTTGGACTTGAATGGTTGGTTGTGGTTGTGGTTGTACAAAGGCAAGCTCCCTCAAACGTGCCCTCCGGACTTAAAGCTTGAACCTGACTCAAGGCGTTGACATCATAGGCCTAGACCCAACCCAGACCTATCAGAAGCTTAGCAAGACAAACACGCAACGCCCAACGTCGTGAGCATGAGGCGTGGTATGGATCAGTTTAGAAATAACGAGGTTTTCCATAATGTAATGTATAAATCTCATCTTGTATCGAGTTTTGGCAGCTCACATCGTGGTATGCGGGTAGACGCCCGAAAATTGTATAATGTATAATGTATAGCCTTCGGAGGTCCAATATACACTATGAGATATGGTTTTTAGTAGTAACTTGGAACTTGGTTATGAGCGCTTGGCAAAATCTAGAGTTTTCCCTGATGTCGAACGTTCTCAATGATTGCAATGTCATTGTAACTTGTCATTGTCCACCTCGCATCAGTCATGTGCATGAAGACTGCTGAAACTCGATCATATTCGCTCTTCTCTCTCGTGTATGTATCCTGATTGTTTCGCATCATACCCGATGCGTATATCTACCTAACTTATGAAGGCTCAAGAGGCACAGCGAGCGCTTTTTGTGACTTACATTAACAGTGTCAGCCTACGATAATTGGTTTCTACTGACCGATACTGGCACAATCAGAAACGTAACGACTGTGATGTACATAGTAAGTACTGTGTGCAAAAGATTCCAACATAGATAAGTGAGTATAGGTAAAAACGAATGTGTATCTACATCTTCCAGTGTTCGAATCCGGACTAGAATCTCCAACCGCCCGTCAATGCCATCACATTATCCGGATCGACAGCGTTCTTGATAGCTTGCAAACGAGGTAAATTATCACCATACATTCTCTCCAAACTCGTGTCAGGAGGTGCGTGGTTCGGGTACACAGCAACATTCGCGATGTCCTGGCCGTCAGCCGTGAGTGACTGTATTATATGCTGGCCGCTTGCGTCGACAGCATCGAATATTGTGCTATCATATTTCGATTCTGTCCAACCGTAGAACAATTCGATGAACGAGTAGCCTTGACACCGTGACGGTGGGTATGCGGTCGGCGAAGCTACATGGTCGTAGATCGTAGGCAAGAAGACGTCTACGCCATATGTGACAATCCCAGCACTGGAGCCTGCCAATTTTTTGCTCCAGAACTGATCAATATTATATGCGTTAACGGTGTGCATCCAAATCACAGGGAAAGAGTACTTACCGTTGTCTCATTCACAATCATGTCCATCACAGGCACTGTGACCTCCTCCATTGCCACCGAACTGAACACGGTTCTGTTTTCAAGTGAGTAGAGCAGACGGTCTTATGTTCCACACTGACTTACCTAAGCCCAGCAGTAGCATTTAAGGGAAGAGACTGAACGAGATCTACGTAGCGTCTGGTAGAAACGAGTGTTACGATAGAAGGAATTGCCAAGAACTCGTCGAATATGCCCTTAGGGGGTGTTGGAGCATCGTAAAAGAGGATATTCGCCATTATTGGCTGCAAACGCAACACGTATGTCACTTGCTGAGCAGTAAGCGAAGAATAGCGATAGCTGACGCACCACTCCAGAGATGTAGTTATATGCATTGTACATGGATGCCTTTGGATCGGTGACCTTCGCCGAATAGTTGGCAATGGCTGAGCTTGCTGCTTCCCATTGGTTTTGCGAATACGAAACAAGTCCGCCCTACACATGAGATGATTGTCAGTGTACAGTTACCCAGACTTTGGGTCCTTACCCAGACTAGAGACTGAGGATGTGTGTTGACAGTAACCGTCGTCACGATGCCCTGCTATCGTCAGCACGTTCGTCGACAGATCAGTTGGCGCTACACACAAAGTTATTGAATCCCCCCTTGAAATCACAGTAAGTTAAGATAGTTGACGTGATTAGACCGCTGTAAACTCACCCGCAACGCAAAGAACAGGTCTGGGTCTGTGGAATCTGTGATCTCAGCCACTGTCCCATTGGGCATGACAAGTTCGTAGGCTACGACGCTGTCAAAGCCCAAACCATACTGGTTAGTCAAATACGAATATCCTAGTGAATAAACAAAATGAGCTTCATCTCGGTTATAGACCTTGGTAAAACCGTACCTCCCCCCAGAGCAATGCCTCCGATTCCAATGCCAGTGATTTTCGGCCCTACGACAGTCCTGCCATACGGTTCAAGTGCAACATAAACATCATCCCATATTAATCCCATGCCCAAAGTTGCTGTTTGTGTGGTCGAATTGTACACAACCTCTGAAAAGGAATACAACGCAATTTCGACGCCTGGTGTTGATGAGAAGCCTGCATTCGTGGCGTGTCCTCCGCTTTTAATCTTTGTGACAATGGGTCATGAAGATGTAATGGAAGCCAAAGTCATTATATATACTCACTCCAAATGGTGTCTGGGTTTGTCCCAAAATTTGAAGCTGATAGTATAAAGAACAGCATCAGGAGGTGAGTGCTGAATTTTTTTTTGCTTCGCACATACCGCGATTCCAACATCCTCAGTTGTTGCAGGCTCAAAGGAACATTGAGAGGCCTGATTACTAGACGCAGCCCAGTGATAATTGTCCTTGATATATTGACTAGAGCCTGTAGCAATTTGGGTTCAGTGCTACCAAGGACTTGATAGGTAATAGTACGCACCGGAGTAATACACTTTGGAGCTCGACGAGACTGCCGCTGCGATCTGCGCGCAAGTTGTGCTTCGAACTTGAACAGTTCCTGTAGTATAGGCTGCATCGAGAGATCCTGAAGAAGCATCATGATCGCGTGCTGTGAGGCCAGAGAGGCCGGAAAGAAAGGAGAGTGAAAGGTCAGCAAATGCGACCATTATGATCTACGTCCAAAAAAAAATTGCAAACTGACCTTCGAAACTTTTCGAGTGGCTCTATTTATGTGGAATGTTAGACGCAGGCCTTATGTACATACTTACGCGACTATCAATTATGCATTCAACGTTTCGCATCTCCGCGACCAGACTCCGCCCCTACTACATATAGACTCCGACAACTTTCGTAAGTGCTATTTCAAAAGGCCACTGTATACGACATCGTGGTCTCATTGAAGGCGTGCTCAATTCTTAAGTTGTCAGGTCAAGTCTGAGTTTAACAATGACATAAGCCACCAAATTGGGATCGCTAAACTAACCCTTACGGCGTGTAGTACGTAGCGCCAAAACCATTGTAGTACTGTACTGCTGTATACCGTATGGTATCTGGAACTACATGTAC
>MU177962.1:93456-111045 GCA_016695465.1 Suillus americanus | reverse complement strand
CAGGACACACTGAATACCATCCGCTCTATCTATCGATTGGGAACATTTTCAACGGAGTTCAGCGCGCACATCCCAATGGTGTGGTATTGGTGGGCTTTTTGGCCATTCCAAAAAGTGAGTCAGCCCCTTAACACACTGTTTTAATTAATCCTTCTCACTACTCGCACTATAGGCACAAAGGAACATTTAGATGATAAAGACTTTCGCAATTTCCGCCGTCAGATGTTTCACTCCTCACTTGCCAAGATTTTTGAGCCTGTGAAGTTGAATATGACGGTTCCCGATGTTGTATGCTGTCCCGATAGCCATTATCGGCGCGTTATCTACGGGTTAGGCCCATACATCGCCGATTATCCTGAGCAGGTGGCTCTTTCTGGAGTAGTCCAAAACTGGTGTCCAAAGTATGTCTCTTTCGCTATGAATTTATTGACTTGTGCCTCATACTGCTTAAGATGCTTGAATAACCGCAAAAATCTCGATGGTGACGGTGAACTTTTACTCCGGTGCAGACATCACACTGACCTCGTGGTTCAGGAGCTCCCACACGCCCACCTCTGGCACGAGTATGGAATCATCCAAGAGGTCATGGTATGTTGTTCGGTTCTCATTCGCATTAACTTCTCAAATTTTTTCAGCCTTTCACGAATGATTTCCCTCGAGCAGATATCCACGAACTTCTCTCTCCAGACATCCTGCATCAAATCATCAAAGGCACATTCAAAGATCACCTTGTTGACTGGGTAGAACAATACTTGTTGCTCACGCACCGGGCTTCAGATGCAGCAGAAATCATGGACGACATTAATCGAAGGTACAGTCCCTTTTTAATAAATTCCTATATATGCATTGGACTCAAAGTATTCTAACAGGATAGCGGCAGTAGCTCCTTTCGCAGGTCTGCAGCGCTTTCCAGAAGGGCGCGGATTCAAGCAGTGGACCGGTGATGACTCCAAGGCTCTGATGAAGGTATGTCATGTCAAAAATTCATTATGATTTGCCAATTGACATTACAGCTATCTAGGTATATCTGCCCACCATCAGCGGTCATGTCCCTCAGGATGTAGTTCGCGCATTCAGCGCATTCCTCGACTTCTGCTACATAGTCCGACGAGACACCCTTACAGAGGATGATCTCACCCAGCTTCAAGATGCACTCAGTCGCTTTCACCAGTACCGCAAAATATTCAAGACCACGGGAGTTGTACTCAACTTCTCATATCCACGCCAACACTCCCTCAGTCACTACTCCCTCATGATCCAGCTCTTTGGTGCCCCAAATGGCCTTTGTTCGTCAATCACAGAGTCCAAGCATATCAAGGCGGTTAAAGGGCCCTGGCGCCGGTCCAGCAGATACAAAGCATTAAGCCAGATGCTTCTCACCAACTAATGCCTCGACAAACTAGCTGTAGCCTGGAGTGATTTTGAAGCTCGTGGCATGCTTCGAGGGTCGTGCCTGTCTGATGCATTGCGGGCACTTAGAGAGAGTGAGTGTATGCTCGAATACATGCTTTTCAAGTGTTCTAACTGATACTATGCAGGTAATGGCGAGTTGCTGGACAACAGCACAGATGAAGATGAAGACAACAATGACGCACCTCAAGCACGTCCTGACCGTTTACGCCTCAACGAACCACAGAATCAGACTGCCGAGGGAGACTTGGTGGACATCGTTGATGGACCTACTGTCCAAGCTCATGTAGAACTTGCGGCGGCACCTGGTAAGTCTTTGTCTTTAGGTCACACAAACTGTTTGCTCAAATTCCTAGTGCCGGGTCGTTCACCCGATGTCCCTGCGCTTATGCTCAATCTCGACCTTCCAACCCTCCCTACATTAATCCAACAATTTCTTCATGACCAGCTTCATATCGACAACGATGAGCCACCCGAATTTGACCCCGCCACGGCACCTACTTACATGGGCAGGGTTCCTGTCTTTAGTTCGGCGGCAGCATCATTCTATGCCCCCAGTGACCTCAGTGGCACTGGAGGCATGTGACGCGAGCATATTTGGGCAACGCCATCATGGCGAGGGGGTCCTGCTAGGAATGACTGTGTCTTCGTCAGTATGAATGATGAAGTCAGTTGTGGCTTGGATGGGCTTGCTATTGCAAGAGTATTGCGTTTTCTCGGCTTCAATTATTGGATGAAATACTTGGGATGCGCAGTCATTCGCTGGTTCTCATACATCACAGACAGCCGAGATCCTGACACTGGGATGTACCTTGTTGCACCATCAACCAACGACGATGGGACGCCGGATGTCTCAATTATTCATATTGATTGTATATTCCGTGCAGCTCATCTTATTCCCCTCTATGGTTCCAATTTCTTACCTCGCGCAATCACTCTTCATGACAGCTACAACGTATTTCGCGCCTTCTATGTCAACAAGTATGCAGATCATCATGCATTCGAGGTAGCGTGACATGCGGGTTTGTCGTCATCTTCTGTCCCCCCCTTGTGGTTTGATCATTTCGCAGGACTACCTATACCCTGCAGCATTATTATCTAAGTAGCGGGACATGCAGGTCCGTCGTCATCTTCTGTCCCCCCCTCATGATTGATAATTTACCAGGACTATCTATACCCTGCAGCATTATTACAGACTATCTACACCCTGCCAAACCAGGTTATGTGCCCGCTTCATCATGCACCTCCCCCCTCCCCCTGTTATGCGCCCGCTTCATCATGCACCTCCCCCAGTCATGTGCCCGCTTCATCATGCACCTCCCGGTTATGCGCCTGCTTCATCACGCACCTCCCCTGGTTATGCACCCGCTTCATCATGCACCTCCCCCCTCCCCCTGTTATGCGCCCGCTTCATCACGCACCTCCCCTGGTTATGCGCCTGCTTCATCACGCACCTCCCCCTGTTATGCACCCGCTTCATCATGCACCTCCCCCTGTTATGCGCCCGCTTCATCATGCACCTCCCCCGGTTATACGCCCGCTTCATCTTCTCACCTCTGTGCTGGTATCAGCGTGGCCTTGCTCATTCCACCACACGCAGTCGCAAAGTCAGAGAACCCAGCGTAAGTCTCGGTCAATTTTCATTATTGATGAGTGATGAGAACGTCAAGGGCATTGCCAACTCACTCACCACAATTAAATTAAGTGGCGGTGACGGTCACGATCGTCCATCACACAACCTCCAATACTCAATTCACCACCATGGACATTAACACACACCCAGAAGATCCTATGGACATTGATTATTGAGCTGATCTGGTGAGTTTTTATGTCTATCCCGCTGCACCTTTAATGTATTTAATTTTTGTCATTGCAGGCAGACAACATGGACGTCGACGACAATCAGATGGATCAAATGGACGTCGACGACACTCTGACGGATCCAATGGACGTCAACGACACTCTGACGGATGAAACGGTACGTTGACATGTTCTTTTTTTCGCTCATTCTAATTTTCGTCTCACAGGCAGATAACATGGACGTCGACGACACTCAGACAGATCAAAAAATGGTATGTTTACGTTTTTTCGCTCGTTCTAACTACATTTTCATCATTGTAGGCCAACAACATGCACGTCGATGACGCCGATCAAGGGTTTGCATTCACTCAGGATGCTACGGTGTTCCTTTACTCAATCAAGGTATGTTGATCTTTTCGTTTTGCGTACCTTGCGCTTCATTATGTGCACAGGCTATTGTGATTGTCATATACCAATAATCTAGGAACGGATCCGGAACATCCGGTCCACAGATCCGATCCAGATCCGTCGTCCGTATCCGTCGTCCGGTCCACAGATCCGCTTTGATTCTTATTTCATCTCCTGTTCATATAACCTTAATACAGCGTCTATCTCCTTTCGGTAATTCTTGTACTACCGGTACTCCGGTTATCTACCTTCCGTTTGTCTTACTGATCCGTTACTCATTCTTCATATCCGTTTCATGCTTTGTGATCAATCCTACTTACCAATAGACTTTCCACATGCTTCGTACATAGCCCTTACCTTGCTGATTGATCATCTCGTTAGTTATCTACAGTATATAAACTCATGTACAACTCTGTCGAACCTTAGTTCGAATATCATCTTAGTTTGCACTCAATCCGTTTGCCTTCCGCTATCCGTCCGGACTTGAGTTCGCGCTCTTGTCTACTCCGAGACTTAGGATTGATTCCTATAGTCTATCCGTATCCGCCTCTGTCCTCGGACAGTCTTATCCGCTAGTTTCTAGTTCGGACTTCGTCCGGATTAGCCGTTACGCTACTCGTCCGATATCCGTAGGTCTTCACGGATCCGGTACGATACCCGTCCGATATCCATAGATCTTAACGGATCCGGTACGATACTCGTCCGCCCATAAGCACAATACTTTAGTATTCAGAAATAAGGGACAATACTCGGGAAAGGGGCACAGCGCACGAGCTGAGGCCAAAGTCCTTCGGATCCGATACCTTGAGTACGCTACTTAACAGTGATCTTCAACGCATAAGCCTTTGAATCGTATTGTATCGCGGCTTTCTCGATGTAATCCATGGCGCAAAGACACGTTCTTGGATTTTAGTGATTGCTCAACCGTTTTTTCACTTAGCTCTCTCATTGTATAAATACCTTCCCCCAGATTGTTACATGCTTACTTTGCTTGCAATTTTTTTTTGCTTATGTCTCCTTACTCGTCCTTAAATTCCTTGTGTTCCTTAGTTCAGAGTGTGATATAATTCATTAAGTCCCTTAAGCTCCTTTACCGCCTTATGATGTACACTAAGTCAAAAAAGGCACAAAAAGCCCACCCATGTTTTCCTGATGAGGTGAGCGCCATATACTCAGCTTTGGTTGATGACAAAGCCTGCGTCGTCTGTTTCTTCGCAGAATGTGATACTGGCCCACCGTTGAAGAACCAGACATACCCGGATATGGAGACCCGATCCTCAGGGCATGTGGCCCAGTCGGAATCAGAAAAACCATGTAGAGCAGGGTTGATACCCACACCCCCATAGTGAGCTCGCATGGTGATGGTCCCACAGAGGTAGCGCAAGACATGCTTGGCTGCTGTGTAGTGCTTAGGCTCAGGAGACGCTTTGTACTGAGACAGTCGCATGACAGAGAGTGCAATGTCGGGTCGGGTGTACATTGCGAGGTAGAGGAGCTCACCGATGAGCTTACAATATTCAGTAGGAAGGTCGTCGACATGTGGAAAGACATCGGTGGGGCATCCAAACGGGAAGTTCGGGTCCATAGGAAGTGAGACTGGGTTGCAGCTCGTCATACCATGCTCGTCAAGTAGATAGAGAATGTAGTCTTCCTGGTGCATCCACAGCTCGTGTGTCTTGCAGTCGCGAATGAATTGGATTCCGAGATACTTAGTGACAGGGCCAAGATCCATAATGCCAAAGTGTTCCGCAATCTGGCCTTTAGTTCGATCAAGGAATGCACAATTATTCGAGCCCGCCAAGCCGTCGTCAACATGCCATGCGATGATGCAAATGATGCGTATCCCGTGCGCGTCAATGTGGTCAAAAATGAAGATGGCGTAATCTGCCTCGCATCGCAGGAATCCAAGTCGTGTCAACACCTCTCGCAAAAGCTCATACCAGTTGTACGCAGCTTGTTTGAGGTCATAGAGACTTGACAAAAGGTGCGCAACAAGACTGGCCC
The DNA here is from genome assembly GCA_016695465.1 of Suillus americanus. NCBI lineage: Eukaryota > Fungi > Basidiomycota > Agaricomycetes > Boletales > Suillaceae > Suillus > Suillus americanus. The sequence continues at coordinate 105,423 of MU177962.1, read as the reverse complement.
CGTCAGACCCTTGGTGTTCGAAACCAGGAGGCTGTCTCATATAGACGTCTTCCTGCAACTTTCCCCAAAGAAAGGCCCGTTTGGTGTCGAAGCAGTCTAACTCCCAGTCATTGGCAGCGGCATGCGCGGATAGGACGCGAATGGATGCAGACTTTGCAACGGGAGCAAAAATCCGGCCAAAATTGACTCCAGGGATCTGTGAGAAGCCTTGCGCAACTAGTCTCGCCTTGAAAACTGGTCCCCCCTTGAGGTCCTCCTTGAACTCCAAGACCCATCTGCACCCAATGGCCCGATGATCAGTAGGAAGCAGAATGAGTTCATACACATTCATTTCGGACATGAGATTCATTTCCTTCCGCATTGCCACCAGCCAGTGGTCGCTATCAGGTCTACGTGTTGCTTCATCATATGTCATGGGAGGGATCCGCAGGTCGTATCCGGAGGCTAAGGGGTTTCGGCGTGTGTCACTGCGGACAGACAATGCAGCTACCTCGACGATGATTAGGTTCGCAATGATGTGCGGAAAACCTACTTCATCAGTGTCCGGCACAATGGCGTCAGGATCAACGACAGGAGATGCAGGGAGTTCAGGCATGGGCATTGGGGAGGGGACAATTGGAGGCTCTGCAATGGTGAGGTCGGTCGATGACGGAGGTACGCCATTGACCTGTGCTGCACGAAGCTCACGCTGTTGAGTAAGGCGAGCCTTGTCTACAGTGAGTCAGTCATGGAAAAGGAGTCCTTTCTCAGTGGGCACTGGAATATGGCCTGAGCGACGAATGATATCGACATGGGGAGGGTCAAGAGGAGGAGGCGTGGATGTGGGAGCGGATGATGGGATTGTGGCTGAGTCATCCTCGTCACCACTGTCAGGGAATGGGCAGTTAGCAAAGCTCTCGTCGAAGATAACATCGCGAGAATTAAAGAACATGCCAGTGACAGCATCACAACATCTCCAAGCCTTGACACCAGGCGGATAACCCATAAACATGGCTTCACGTGATCGTGGACCTAACTTCAGCTGAAGTTCTGTAGGTATGCGAGCAAAACAGCGAGCTCCAAAGACACAGAGATGAGCGAGATTTGGTTGAGTGCCATGAAGCATTTCATAGGGTGTTTTGCCTGCAGGAAGCGCGCGAGATTCAGTCCTGTTGAACAGGTAACACGCCGTCAGTGCCGCTTCGCCCCAGAGAGATGGAGGCAAATGCGCAAGATTCAGCATCGCATACATACGGCCTTCAACCATACGCATCATCCTCTCTGCCTTCCCGTTCTGCTGATGAGCATAGGGCGCAGAGCATTGACGCTGAATCCCGGCTGCCTCCAAATGTGCTGTGAAGGCATCACTGATAAACTCCCCCCCATTGTCACTCCAAAAGATCTTGACCCGCTTTCCCGACATATTCTCCCAACGAGCCTGTAGCATGCGCCATGCTTCCAAGGCCTGATCCTTGGTAGCTAGAAGTTGGAGATTAAGTGCATGGGAATGGTCGTCGAGGAAGACAATGAAGTAACGTTTGCCGTGTGTCGTTAAAGTGGGGATAGGGCCACACACATCACTGTGTATAAGATCAAGGAAGGTGTCAGCGCGCTCAGTCTCAGATGAGTGGAAAGGCTGGTGAGGGTGTTTGGCTAAGATGCAGGATTCACAGTGTGATAATGGCATGGTCGTTTGCAAGACGACCCCTTTGGCTACGCGATTGAGACGAGTCACCGCATCCTTTCCAATATGACCGACATGTGCGTGCCAAAGGTCAAGTGACAATGGAACATCGACGAAGGCAGACAGTTCTGGCAAAGGTGCAACTGTGACAGGCAAGGAGAAGGGGATGAAGTCAAAGTCAGGTGCATAAAGCTTCCCAGTTGCTGGTATAGAGCCGAGCAGAGTGCCCTTGTATGCCAATTTGCATGTCATGTTTGTGCAGAAGTTGATATCCCACCCCTTTGCGTTCATACAGCTGACAGAGAGAAGATTCAGCAGAGCATTAGGGGCGTGCAAGCAGTTGTTAAGACGGATACGAAGTCGTCGTTGATTGATTGTGAACCAAGCGATGCACGTGCCACGACCGGTTGTCTGAAGAACCCCATGGTTGGCAGTGAGCATGTCGACGGGGTCTTCCGTGGAATAAGTATGAAAGAACTTCCGGTCCTTGACTAGTGTCACCGTAGTGCCTGAATCGAGGATGGTCTCAAAAGGGAGGTTGACATTGCATGAGACTTCATCCTGAACCTCAGCAATGGACGTGAAAGAGAGATCGTGCATGAGGCTACTAATGTCAGCGGCTGCGGCTGCAATAACAGGCACTGTTGCAGCTGGAGGGACAGGTGCCTTGGCAGTGGCTGCCGCAGCGACATTCTTCGTCTCCTTAGGCTTCTCCTCCTTCTTGTTCCACATCCAGGGCGCCTGCCCTTCCATACCACCCCCCTTCTGATAACAATGCGGGTGGTCGTGATCACCCTTATTACACCCAGGTGTGGTGCAAAAGACTCCATCAGGGTTGAAGCGATGCTTGCGAAGGCCTGTGATTGGGTTGGTACCGGTCGACGAGTTGGTAGTCGCAGTGGCATTAGCATACTCAGAGCCAGGGCGTGACAAATGAATAGCCTGCGCATGTACATGGCGTGCGGCTTCAGAGGTGATGCGCGCAACGCAACTTTCAATGGTGAAGGCAGATGGGGCAGTGGACGTGCTGGTCATGACCTCGTCATGCATGCGCTGCTCGAGCATTGACTTAAATTGCTGCCAAATAGGTGTTTGGGGAAGACCAATGAGGACACTGTAGATGGCGTCGCTGTCACGAAGGGGAGCGCCACAATCACTGAGGCGTTCACGAAGTACGGCGTGCTGGCCAACGTAGTTATTAGCATCCGTCGAATTCTTCATTCGAAGGGCATCAATGCGTTGTCGAAGGTGGTACTGCGCACTAGTGTCCATGCGATTGAAATGGTCAGCGAGCGTCTGCCAGGCTTTACGAGCCGAAGTGGTATGAGCACGAGAGATTAGAGCTCCAACGGAAGCGTTGAGGCGACGAGTGATAAGATCCTTAGCCTTAATGTCGTCCAGTAGCCATTCACGGATCTTTGCCTTCTCGGCACTCGTGATATTAGCAGGATCAACAGGAACGGGCAGGTAGGATGGAGTTCCGAGAATGTCAGCAGGGTCTGATTTCGTATTGACGTGACACCAGAGGTCTTCGCATGCAAGTGCGTACTGCATTTTCGTTGACCATCCGATGTAGTTTTCTGACCCCAACAATTCTGGAATATGATCGTATTTCCCCATGGCGATACCGCTGTGAAGGTTTTAATACGGGCGTTTAAAAGACGTGAGCAGTGGCTGACGTGAGGGAGGATCGTTTCTAAGTGCTTCGTTTATTGGCTCAGTAAGAGCCAGGGCTCATAACCTCTTGGAAGAAACTGAAAGCTAGAAGCGAAGTCTCAGCGTCGTGAATGAACTGCTTTACATTGCAAGTACCTAGAAGCGAAGTCTAAAGGTACGGAGACATGAGATGAGGACAGCGTGCAAGAAATACGAAACATACCTCAGCGTCGTGAATGAACTGCTGAGGTATGGACAAGGCGAGGCGCGAGGTATATATATGATGTATGTATAGAGTCCGAGTCCGAGAATAGAAAAGGAATGGTAGACTATGACGAGTAAACAAACGATGACGAACAGTGACGAAGTTGAATATCAACACGTGTCTGGACTCTGAACTGGGTACAGTGGCGCTCCTCCTTTCAGAGTCAAAATTCACCACTGCAACCCTCACCCACACATTCGGATTCAGCGTCCCCTTTCTCCTCATGCACCTCCCACTCCCACCCCCAATTCCTTCAGATTCAGACATTGAAAACACGCTCGGAGATGTCGGTTCTACCAACTGCCTGGAATCCCGCTGTTGGTGGTGTGCAAGTTCTTCTTCGTGGTGAACTTGATATTCGATGGGAGCGATCCGGGAGATAGTGGGCGGCCTGGGTTGTGGTGTTGTGACAAAAGAATGCAGAACTGGATGCCGTATACACTTGGGGAATATGTCAATATTGCCCTTCAGGACATTGCTCGTTAATTCGGATGGTTATCCATCTTTGGATGACTCAAATCGGAGTTGAGTGACACGCTACCATTGTATGTTTACATACCACGTATTCATCTTTACTTTGATTATATTTCTCAGAGGCGCCGACTGGGCGTGTAAACTCATTTGCATGTTCAAATCTCTTACAATTAAAATTGACTCTCACAGTTGATCAAGATGTCTGGATATATGTTGGGGTCCGAGCTCAAGCGAACTCCATATCTTAGCGCTCGCCGACGGATTTGGTGTCGGTGATATGTGAGGCGGAATAAACCGAGGTGCATCGAAATTCGAACAGAAGTCACCTCACTGCCACTAACTTGCGTTCTCAGCGAGGTGCCTGCAACCACAGCATGCAAAGCTGAGCGTTTAGCGGGTCCGTTCATCATCTCCACCATCAACTCTTATCTTGCGCATCATCTCAAGGCTCATTGTCAGTCTGTTTGTAAAGCACGTCGTCCTTTCTCTATAAAGGCCATGCCCCGCGAAGAGACTGGATCAAGCACGTCATCCGGAGGGAGAGAAGCACTGTTGGGCTCATTGGCACGTATGGGACCTGTAGCGGGAGATCAAGATCTACCACCATATGGTGAACAGCACCGCCAGGATGCTCTTTGGGAAGGTGAGCAAACCGTATTGTGATACCCACTGACTGGCTCAGCAAGAAACAGGCGGGAATGCAGCACTCCCTCCTCAATGGCATCAGTTTAAGGTGCCGGATGGTGGAACACGATATGAAGACGACACGCTGATCATGACTTCATCGAATCGACCTTTACCAGGGGTGCGATTAGGGCATTGTGTTTCAACATCTTTTCTATTTTCTAAAGGTTTTGGTTGTTTAGGGTACGGATAATGCCAATGCAAAGCCCGACGCGAAGTCCAAGGCAAATCAGTCCTGCGTCTCTTTTCTACTTGATCTCTCCTTTTTACTAGGGACATCCAGCCCGACCGAAACAACAAGCCAATACCAGAGGTTCGGCGAGATATGTTGGTGTGATTTTTTCGATCCTTGAGTCTTACTTACTTGATTTTGATACAGGGCAATGATTTCTTCGGTAACGATGCAAATCGTGCGCCTCGTTACGCTCCACCTGGGAGCCCATCGTCTCCCATTCGTTGGCGTCATTTGCTCAGTCCCATTCATTTCGGTACTCGGCCTGCAGATGCACTTCACCTAATACCGCGCCAGCCCCGACAATGAAATTTTACTTTATTTGCAGGTGCCTCCAGCCGCATCGTCGATGTAGCTCCTGGTCGCAAGAAAAATGTGAGTGGTTCCCATCACTCCTTTTTTATGCATTGAAATTGATCAATTTGCAGAGAATTGCAATCGCCCCTCTCACCAAGGCAGAATTAGATGCTGCTATGCAACGTGCGAATGGCAATGAGGCTGATGGTTCAATGCGACCAGGCCAACCTGCGTTGGGGACGCAAGAGGATACATCCAATTTGGATAATGGATGAGGAAACAGGATGATGTATCAGGGTTTCTTGCTGATAGTACGTACAGAATGGATACATCATTATGACAGTATACTAGGCTGATAGGCCGTTGCTTCCGTACATGAAGGGACAGTATGTGTCACTGACTATCTGATTGGCAGAGACGGAAGGAGCTTTGCGAGCAAGTGTATGTTCATGGTTTATCTGAGAGCTGTCAGTTCAACATTGGATGTTCATCTTGAAGACCGACTCCGCCAGGTATCGTGGTCCACTTTGAAGGCACGAGTCGCACAATAGACGGGAATGGTTTACGACATGGTAACGAGATCATTGAAAGAGCACAAATGTATTCAAGTACATGATAGCAGCCAACATTATTCCGAGTCACAGGTACACAAATTGAACACAAAGAATATATCCAAAAGATCATCACAGAAATTGAATCTCACTTCCTATTGATGCTGACGACTCCAGTGGACGTATCATACTTGACGACCCACGTAGTACGGTCCTCGAGATGATCGAGATCTTCTCGGAAGAGACGATCGGCCACGACTTGGCCCGGGATCAAACCATTCTCATGGTAGCCCGTGCCAATATACCCGCGTAGAACGGGAGTAAACTCTGCGTTCAACTTCTGCCCGTACTCTACGCCGCGCCAAACTAGAGTTGTCTTGGGTGCGTCCCCTTCCCTCGCAATGAAACCTGGAAAATATGTAGCGCGAGAAATTTCAAGATAACAATTATACGTACCAACACCTATATCCTCCTTGAATGGTGTGTTGTTTGTGCATTGAATGTTGTTCTTCGGCACCGTGGAGTCGGTTTTGGGATCCTAGGCTTGTCTCGCAAACAGATATTGAGAAGGCCGGTAGACGTACTCACGGAGAAATGGTACACTTGGCCTTCCTTGGTTAAAATGGTGGATTGCCCAACCTAAGTAGCGGTCCATGAAACTAACGACAAATCCGTGATTATATCAGACTCTCACATCGATAGGAATCCCGACGATCGAAGTACTGTGGATGACATCTTCGCAATTATCAACCTTGGTGAACGCAAGTCTGAGGTGCATTGTAAATTAGCTCTCCACATAAACTTCGAATACCCCTTACTGTGAGCGATATATAATATCCGAGCGGAAGGTGCCTGCCAGCGACACTGCTCATTTAGAGAGCCCAAAACACTGATGATATTCACCCACCTTCGGCCCCAAATCTCCTGACCCTATTCGAAAAGTTACATCAGTAAGAGTGCGCGACAACAAAGAAGGATACAGGGATATACGTACGCAAAAGCCGATGGGTAATACTTCTTGTACATGCCATCGTCAGGTTGATCGTCGAAAGTGAGAAGAAGGTCGACGTCTATGCCGAGGTCAATGGATTCGAATGTGAGGCGTTTGACGAAGGCCATGGCGTAGAGTCGAATTCGAGATTGAAAGTATGAGAAAGTTGGCGTTCAACGTTCAGTTGTGGCCTATGGCTGAGTCGACACGACTTATATACCACTCTTTGCACCCTCCGGGAGGACAGCAATCCCGTATCCGTAGAGATTGAATCTGGAAAACAGAAATGGGGGGCCTTTTTCGGGTCGAATTCAGCATGCTCCGCACTTGAACAGCTGACCATTGCCATCTACGCATGATCAGTAACTCCTATGGCCTGGCACATCCATTCCAAAAAAATTACTTACCAAACATTCGATCGAGCGATTTCGCCTGCGAAGAATGTTTGCTAATCTGGCAGCACAACTGGAGATCACTTCCATGGCACAATAATTTACGCAAACATTCCTGGAATCCGAAGAGCAATCTCGCCTACGAGTAATGTTTGCTAAAGGCCGCGTGACACGCGAATCAGAATCTTAGTGATGCGGAGGTTTGGTTGTGAACCGCGGTCCAGTTCAATGTTCAGAGTATAGGCTGAACTGGACGGGGCGATGGTCCGGTTCAGCATTCCTTGAACGCAGATATTTGTGTTCTATTTAAAGTGTGAGGAGTCTATACTTAGTTACTAATCACTGGGGAAACGACTGTTTAGTCGTATTCGAAAAGAGTAGGACTAGGGCATGTACACGGACACAAACTGTACTCTAGAAATAGACTCAAAATGGATCAGACAAAGTATAGAAAGGTCTCCCAATCTGAACCAAACGAGCATACGGATTTCAGGGTGATACGGAGTGTGATTAGGCTACAGACATGCTATTCCTTAGTCGGGTTTGAAGCTGATTAGATATGTTATCACGTCCGTTTAGAATATCCAAAATGGTGAAAACCCCCTCTGTTTAGGTTAGGATTACATGCCTCTGCGGATCAGCCATACATCCCCATGCTAGGTCCTCCTTCTCGCTCTTCTGCTCGCTCTCCTCCCCTCCCATAGCGATGTGCGGTGTGCCCCAGGACATGCGGAGGAGGCCCAGCGATCCTGGCAGCCAGTTAGGTCAGGATACTCAAAGGCGGCAGCAGCGATACGAACCATTTATGGGGCCACTTGTACTACCACCCAGTATGCAACCCCAGCTCTCCCCTCTCGAAAATAATGGCGGGCTGCCACGGACGGATCAGTTTTTAGCGCAGGACAACAGGGTGCAAGCCGTGAACCACAAGTGATGGTAAGTCTATTTGAATGCTCTACTAGAAAACACTCGATACTCACCTAAATAGAACAACAACGGCCCGTATTTGTTCGGGCGTCAGGTACATGGGGGGTCGGCATCGTCAGTATCTGGGCAGGGGTCATCGTATCAAGGTACATCATTAGCGCAAGGGACACCATACTACAACAAAAATCACCTGTTTCCATACGGCGAATCGCCCCCGCTTGCATGCACCCCAGCCTAATCAAAGGGATCCAACACCTGATTAGCAGCCTTTTTCAATGCCAGACAGCAACACGAACCATCCTTGACACCGCTACCATCCGCGCGACCATAGTTACCACATCTCGCGCAGGAAAGTGACGAGTTGTCGTGGATGCAGTCGAGGGCAGCAGAGTACACACGGAGAGCTTGAAGTGATTGTAAGACCTATTAAATGTTTTCGAAAATATCAGACGTTTGACTCACCGAGTTATAGAGCAGCTTCTGTAATGTCAAGAGCGATTTAATGTTGTCGTTACGTCAGCGTTGAACCAAGTGTGCCGAGATATAGACTTAGATAACACCAGCAAATAGGCTTGGAACAGGTGCATATATACACATGCAAAGTGAGGTTGATGGAAGAGGTGAGCTATGCAGGCGAAAGAAGGGAGGAAGGGGGGGGGGGGGGGGGGGGGGGGGGGGGGGGGGGGGGGGGGGGGGGGGGGGGGCTTGGGATAATCCGATGAAGTTGAGTTTGCATCTGACAGACTTACAAAAAAAAAGGTGCAAGACATATTTTTGGCGCCAAGGAGCCTATTAGGGTCGAGAAAGGATCGGGAAATAACACACTGGTAAAAATGGACGCGGTTTTGAGTGAAGTCCCAGTGTAAGAAAAACAGTACAACAAGCGAGGTAAAGTCCAAGTCCAATGTTACGCCACACCCTACCGTCCATATCGGGTAATCTGAGATCTCTCAGTTGAGCAATTTTTGTGATGACTTTGAAAACACGCGTTGCACAACAAACAGGAATGGATTACAAGATAACGACATCGAAACAGCATAAATACGTGCCAGGAATCGATGGCGGCCAACATGTGAAAGATAACAGGAAATGTTCAACAGATCATCATAGAGCTTGAACCTCACTCTTGATCTCCTCATCGATGCTAAATTCTCCGGAGTTCTTATCATATGTGATGACCCATGTGGTATGCTTGTAAAGAGCAGCGAGGTCTTCGTCGAAAAGCAGGTCACTCGTAATTGGGCTCTTGATCAAGCCATCCTCTCGGTACGGGTCTCTATCAATATAACCTCGTAGACGCGGAATGAATTCCATGTTCAACTTCTGCCCGTGCCCTACGCCGCGCCAAACCAGAGTTGTCTTGGGTGCGTCCCCTTCCTTCTCAATGAAACCTGGAGAATATGTAGTGCGAGACATTTCAAGATAACAATTATACGTACCAACACCTATATCCTCCTTGAATGGTGCGTTGTTTGTGCATTGAATGTTTTTCTTCGGCACCGTGGAGTCGGTTTTGGGATCCTAGGCTTGTCTCGCTAACAGATATTGAGAAGGACGGTACACGTACTTACGGAGAAACGGAATATTTCATCTGCCTGGGTTAAAATGACAGATTGCCCAACCTGGGTAGCAGTCTATGAAACCAGCGACAAATCCACGATTATATATGCTCACAGCAATGGGAACCTCGGTCGAAGCACTTTGGATGACATCGTCGGAAATAACAACCTTTGTGAACGCAAGTCTGAGGGGTGCATTGTAAATTAACTCTCCACATAAACTTCGAATACCCCTTACTGTGAGCAATATATAATATCCGCGCGGTAGGTCCCTGCCAGGGACACTGTATTTAGATAGCCCAAAGCATTGACAATACCCACCCACCTTCGGCCCCAAATTTCCTGACCCTATTCGAAAGGTTCCTTCAGCAAGCACACACAGCAGCAAGGACTAAAAGATGAAAATATACGTACGCAAAAGCCGATGGGTAATAATCCTTATATATACCAGCAATGGGCTGATCGTCGAAAGCGAGAACAAGGTCGGCGTCTATGCCGAGGTCTCTGGAGACAAAGGAGAGCTTTTTGACGACAGGAGTCATGTTGCATAAGGTGTAAGAAAGTCGGCTTCACGTTCAGTTGTGGCCTGTGTGTGAGTCGACACGACATATATACCACTGTTCGCACCCTCCGGGAGGACAGCAATGATCCCGTATCCGTAGAGATTGAATCTAGAACTGGAAACGGACGGCCTTCTTCGCGGAGGTCGCGGATCTGCGCATGATCAGTGACTCCTATCGTCTGGCACATCCATTACAAAACAGTTTACCAAACATTCGATCGAGCGATTTCGCCTGCGAGGAATGTTTGCTAATCTCGGTTTCTGGTACCCTGTTATCAGTCGGACCTTACTCGGTTCTAAGTTCGAGTTTCTCCAAACCCTGCACAGACAAAGTCCGAACATCCTCACGTCATTCACAACGAAAAGACCCCAGACTCTGCTTGACATGTTCGCTTCAGCTTAACGTTGCGATTCGGATTATTATGGAGCGGTATAGACAAGGTCGAAGCTAACAAATTTGCATTGCCAGCGCTATACCGTCCCGTAAGCTTTATTACTGAAGATATGATATGGCGTGCATGTCCAGCTACCACGAACGGCAATGAGCAGGCTCACCGCAATGTTAACCGTGACGGCGTGAACTTGACACTTCTGGGTGGCATTATGAGAGGACGAGCCTTTGACGACCGAGCAGCGCAGAGTATTGACTCGATGTTCATGTGTCATTGGGCATTGGCATTCATGATCGTGATTCCACTCATGTTTACCGTGCATCAAGTATCAATCGTCAAGATTCGACTTTAAACAACAGTTTAGCTCTATCACAGCGCCGCCACGTCATGCAAAATCCAGTGGTACGACCCGACAACTTCGTGCATCAGGAAAACTACATATTACTTAATGTTCCCTTAATGAGGTCAAACTCGCTGAAAATGTGAATAAAGTCCAATTCAAGTCCAGAACGAGTAAGAACACCGCACAAAAATTAGATCCATTTTCTTATATTTGAGCTTAAAGTTGTCTTAACGCGCTTTGCAAAACAAATGTTGAGATTGTCCGAAGCATTAAGTGTGAAACAAGATGCGAGTAAGCGTGAAATCAGAAACATGTAAAATGCAAGTCAAAAACAAGTCAAGCAGGATGAGATATGCAGTGAAAAATCAAACGGCAGGCTCAGATGGAAGTCATGATCAACAAGAACACAAACACAAGTAGCAGAGATACTAAAACATCATGAATTTGGAAGAACGTAACCAGGCGGCGGGTGAGAAATGCAGGTGGTGCACCGGTGAACATCCAGGGAACAGCGATCTGGAAATTGGGATGATGAGTGAATACCAACGGTCAATACAAGCAGCGAAACAAACTTACCTTCAGCGGAAAGCAAGTAAATTAAATTTTTTTTCGTCAATCTCTTCCTCAACAAACTCATCAGCGCCCTTGGACCGTCCACCATGAGGAGTAGCTTTCATGTATTGCTGGGTCTGTTGAATGATGCCCTCCATGGCCGTGGAGGGAACATTCTTGATTGCTTGCAAGAACATGCGCGTATCATAACCCCAGAGTGGCCACACATTTCAGTCATATGACACTGTAAAACCCTGTCATAGGACGTGTACATTGGCCTGTAGAACCGGGCCTACAGGACAACGGCCGGTGTATGTAGGCCCAGGACTGGCCGACTATGTGAAACATGTGCAGGCCGGTTACCCTTTGTGTCTCTGATATGTCTGCAGTACCTGGACTGGCCGACTACGTGAAACATGTGCAGGCC
>MU177962.1:56609-75503 GCA_016695465.1 Suillus americanus | reverse complement strand
CCATCACTTCCACACGGAACAGCTAGTGGCGCTACCACTGGAACTACACCTGACACATCTGCTGATCTCGATCCTTTGACTGCCGAGCAGCCAAAAGGACCTCACCGCACAACACGCTGACATGTCCCATCAAAACGTGAACAGGCACTCAACATCATCAGGTCATCAAACGCACGTATCCATGCTGTGGTGGGAGGTACAGAGGGTAAAGAAAATGATGAATCCACTTTCTTGCCTATGAAGCGCAAGGTCAAGCCCACCAATCAACAAGCCAGCAAGTAAGTTCAAAACTCACCAGTTGTCAAGTTAAGGCTCACAGCTCATGGAAAACAGAAGCGTGGTTAGCACCAATTTTGTCAGGTTTATCTGCTTGTATATTTCTGTAGTGGTGAAGTTTTATTTTCGGACATGGTGACTCGCTTCGTATCTCATCCAATACTCACCCTCGCTTGTCACTACAGTTATATACCACCCTAGTCTGTCTTTACATCATTCAAATGCCTATATCTGCCGAAGACTCGCTTGTGATTGTTTAGATTGTAAATCAAAATACAGGTTATTGTCTATGTGGGTGGGATTTAGGCCCACGAAACAATGCCGACTGTTATGCCAATACCGGAATTGTTTTGTGGGCTTTTGACTTGGGGGAGGGGTTCAGATGTGTCATTCTGCAACAGCTGAGACACGTCAATTGTGAGGTAGATGGGGGTAAGGGAGACAAGGACACTACACTACCCAAATCCACTAAGACATTTAAATAGGGACGTGGTGGGAGCGTAAGAACTATATCAAGTGTGCGCATCAGAAGGTGAGAAGGCGCGACACAATGCACAGCACAATCCCCGGGTTCACTCGATTACTATTAAGCAGTTGTCAGAATTCATAGCATATACAACAACAGCGCCAAAGGAAGTGTCATAGAAAGTTCTGTCGTGATATAAGCACGTGGAAATGAGAAGCGTGAATGAGGGGAAATGTTGTGAGAGTAGTAAGTGGAAATGGAAAGTGTCTATGGGGAAAATTGGTGTCGACATGATAATGCATGTTGTTGGGTTTGAAATTTGAAAGCGGAGGTGAAAGGTAGTATATTCTGCTTGGCGTGGATCAGGGTGTTGATCTAGTACATCATCTGGCCTGTTCTGTACAGCAGAAAGGTGGGCATGCGCGGCGTCAGTTAAGTAAATGGTGAATAAGATAAGTTACTCACTGCAGTCGTTGCATGCGTTGTTCAAGCTGGTACTGATTCAAGTTGCAGTAAGTAAGTACCAATGTCAGTGATGACTCATGTCATGTCCCCAGCTTTTGGAAGGTATTAGTGAAGGTGACAAGGAGAAGCCAGTGAGCAACGACATACCATACATCCTGTTCCACATGGATAGCTGAGGGGACCTAACTTTTTCAAGCGCAGGCACGTACGAAGGCATGAAGACACGGTGGGGAAGGCATCATCGAGTAGCCTGGAAGCTGGCTATATAGTATTTGGCAGCAGAGCAGGTGCCGCCTGTTCAAGACTGCCAGCAGTGTGCAGCAAAATGCATTACAATTTATTTTAGCCGAGGAGGTCAAATGCATTACATAGTCTATCATTGGCAATGCAATATAAATGTCTTGTAACTATCATATAATAATGCATTATAACGACATGGTACCTGACGACCCGGCGCAGACAATGGACACTAGTCACAGGTAGTGTACGGTAAATTTGGTGCATGCTAATTTACAGGTGCTAATTAGCAGTGCTAATTAGCGCTAATCTACTGGGTAAATTTGGGAGGCCCAAAACACGCTGTTAATTTGGGTTAATTTGCTCGAGGTGTTGTATCGGCCGATTTGACAGTCTCAGATATGGATATGTCTGAGGACCTGCCACTCCCTGGACACCGTCCACCTCAGCCAAGACCCTCTCACTCCAATCCATCCAACGATGCTGGTGATCCTAAGTTTCCCGATGATGGTGCTGAGTGGCTGAACAACGAGCGAGGACTGCCGAGAGAGTTTGAAAAGGTTGACGGCTCACACTTCTTGCTCGCGGGGGAAAATGCACATATCGAGTTGGGCTCTCCCTATCTCCGAGACTTTTCTGGACGAAACACCCCGAAACGTGAATCCGCTCGTCAAAGCATCAACAACGTCGTCGTCGTCGTTAGAGGCACTTCCTGATGCAAAAGCTTGGGATGCATGGCCGTAGAACCATAATCAACCGTTAAATTCGTCACATTTACAAGTAAATTAGCGCTAATTAGCTCACTTGCAAATTTACGCTAATTTACAGACGTTAATTTGACCTTGTGGATGGCCTCTGCAAATTAGCAGCGTTAATTTGGCCTGAGACCAAATTAACAGGACACTAGGACTCACAGGATGCACTGCAGCAACCAGCGCCCCGAAGAATCACACCAGTACCATCCTGCACACTTGCTAATGCCCTTCGCCCAGACGTAAGAGGAGTACTGGAGCCGTGTCTGTGGCCGGTGCAGCATACTGTACACACTTATATCGAGTTGTGAACTAGCGAGTTCGACGACTCGCTAGTTCCACTCCACCTCACCCATGTTCCCACCTCGCAGTGAGTACTTAGATCATGTACAATATAATACAGCCTCGTTGTTTCAACCATGCTTGGACGCCACTCGAACCATCAATCAACCCAACCTACAAGACGTTCTGACCCATTTTACAGCCACAAGCCGCCTTCGCGTTTTGAAGGAGTTGACTTGAAAAATATATTCATTACTACACGCCAGGATACAAATGACACGACATCCGAAGACCAACTACCATGTTAGCAATGAGAGCAGTACATATGGGAACGACACGAAGTTGAGGGAAAGACATCGACGAGAGGAAGACAATGACAACATATGTCATGGAGGAGCAAACATACAAAAAATGAGGACATTTAGACTTTGAAAATGTGATAAAGAGACTTGGAAGATCGAACCGACAGAGTAAGGGAGGGGGATTCGAAACAATCTTGAGACCGTTATGTACCGCTCGATAATACACGCAGCATTAAGCTGAAGCGAACATGTCGAGCAGAGCCTGGGGTCTTTTCGTTGTGAATGACGTGAGGATGTTCAGACTTTGTCTGTGCAGTTTGGAGAAACTCGAAAGAACCGAGTAAGGTCCGACTGATAACAGGATACCATGAACTCTGCTTATCTGGCAGCACGCCTGGTGATCACTTCCATGGCACAATAATTTACGCAAACATTCCTGGAATCAGAAGAGCAATTTCGCCTACGAAAAATGTTTGCTAATGTGACATGCGATCTACCATAGGGCTGTCAGCACCGACAGCAAGTCCGATCTCAATCTGACAAGAGCAGATTTGATTTGAGATTATGATAGTCACTGCCGTGAGGTCGGAGGAGCAAAAGCGTGAACTTTGAAGGTACAAGTGCCATACGGAAATCAAGTGATTCAGACAACTGCTGATATATCATATATTTGGTCGTGTTTTTAGTACAACCATGTTACGTCACACGAGTGGCGCAACAATTTTGCAATCAAGCAGGAAGGATTGAATATTTACTACTATTCTGCCATTGCTAAAATACGGACCGTAGTAGTAGCACACCGGTCATGATTCACGCGCACGAATGATACCCCAACACTATCGACGTCAAAGCGATCATCGCTTCCTGACCACCATATCGGCTAACACGGCAGTCGCGGACAGTAAAAAATCGAACATTCCCCGAGAGGAGGGAAAGTAGTAGGCGGCTGCGGCCGGACAACACTACGGGCCTATTCTCAAAGCAGGTGTGCTTCCTGACCGGCCAACATGGCACTCGCAGACAGTGAAAAATCGAACGTTCCTCGAGGGCAGTGTATCGTACCTCGAGCGGGAACAAACAGAGATTTGAATCTGAAAGGGGGGATCACTGGCAAGTATTGGTGAACTTTCTTACCCCATTTTGACGTTCGGAGCGCTCGTAACACGGGAGAAGTCCAGTACAAACTAGGTCAAGTTTCAATTAATAGTCTTATTCAATGCTGCCGAGCCCTGATCTAGGTCACAATACGCACGGTGTCAAGCATACAACGAATTTCTGTACGGCACTAGTACTTGTACCTTCGCGGTGGCGCTTCATAACAGAAGGGACAAATAACGTGTCAAAAGAATCATTTCGTACGTCAACGGCGGGCATTGTGACAATGGTCAGCTGTTTGCTACTAAGCATGTTGAACTTTTGAAGTAATCTCCAGTTGTGCTGCCAGATTAGCAAACATTCCTCGCAGGCGAAATCGCTCGAACGAATGTTTGGTAAATTGTTTTGTAATGGATGTGCCAGACGATAGGAGTCACTGATCATGCGCAGATCCGCGACCTCCGCGAAAAGGCCGTCCGTTTCCAGTTCTAGATTCAATCTCTACGGATACGGGATTGCTGTCCTCCCGGAGGGTGCAAAGAGTGGTATATAAGTCGTGTCGACTCAGCCATAGGCCACAACTGAACGTTGAACGCCAACTTTCTCATACTTTCAATCTCGAATTCGACTCTACGCCATGGCCTTCGTCAAACGCCTCACATTCGAATCCAACGACCTCGGCATAGACGTCGACCTTCTTCTCACTTTCGACGATCAGCCTATCGCTGACCTGTACAAGAAGTATTACCCATCGGCTTTTGCGTACGTATATCCCTGTATCCCTTATCTTTTCGTTTTTGTTGTCGCGCGCTCTTACTGATTAGTAACTTTTTGAATAGGGTCAGGAAATTCGGGGCCGAAGGTGGGTGAATATTATCAATGCTTTGGGCTCTCTAAATAAGAAGTGTCGCTGGCAGGCACCTTCCGCGCCGACGTTATGTATCGATCACAGTGAGGGGCATTCGAAGCTTATGTGGAGTGCTAATTTACAATGCACCCCTCAGACTTGCATTCTCCAAGGTCGTTATTTCCCATGATGTCATCCAAAGTGCTTCGACCGAGGTTCCTATCAATGTGAGAGTCTGATATAATCACGGATTTGTCGTTAGTTTCATGGACCGCTACTTAGGTTGGGCAATCCACCAATTTAACCCAGCAAGACGGAGTGTACCATTTCTCCGTGAGTACGTCTACCGGCCTTCTCAATATCTGTTTGCGAGACAAGCCTAGGATCCCATAACCGACTCCACGGTGCCGAAGAAAAACATTCAATGCACAAACAACGCACCATTCAAGGAGGATATAGGTGTTGGTACGTATAATTGTTATCTTGAAATGTCTCGCGCTACATATTCTCCAGGTTTCATTGAGAAGAAAGGGGATGCACCCAAGACAACTCTAGTTTGGCGCGGCGTAGGGCATGGGCAGAAGTTGAACGCAGAGTTTACTCCCGTTCTACGCGGGTATATTGGCACGAACTACCAGGAGAATAGCTTGATCAAGGGCCAAGTCGAGACTGATCGTCTCTTCGAAGAAAATCTTGCTGCTCTCGACGATCATACTACGTGGGTCATCACGTATGATCCCCCCACTGGAGTCCTCAGCATCAATAGCAAGTGAGATTCAAGTTCTATGATGATCTTTTAGATACTTTCTTTGTGTTCAAATTGTGTACCCGTGACTCGGAATCGGTCTTCAAATGTTGGCTGCTACCATGTACTTGAATATGTTTGTGCTCTTTCAATGATCTCGTGACCGTGTTCCCGTCTGTCGTGCGACTCGTGCCTTCAAAGTGGACCACGATAAGTGGCCAAGTCGGTCTTCAAGACGAACATCCAATGTTGAACTGAAAGCGCTCGGATAAACCACGAACATACATGGAGCGAAACTTGCTCGCAAATCTCTGCCAATCAGATAGTCAGTGATATATATCATCCCTGCGGGCTATAAGAGGACGTACTACATCAGTGAATTCATGAGTCCGTGATATTATAGCCGTAGAAACTATAGAAGGATGTAATCCTGCTCCTTCTAAATATCGCTATTCATACTGCAAAAATTTCGAATTGTTGGTATATAGCTAGAGCACGTATGTAAATGTAAACTACGATGAGGAGTCGGTGATAAGAATGCGACACTGCAACATCACTGCCAGCTAGTGTTGCCGCAGCTCTGGCTTGTTCCAGCGTCCCCTTACTCCTCATGCACCTCCCTCCCCCCACCGCCAATTTCTTCAGATTCAGGCGTTGAAAACACGCTCGGAGATGTCGGTTCTATCAACTGCCTGGAATCCCGCTGTTGGTGGTGTGCAAGTTCTTCTTCGTGGTGAACTTGATATTCGATGGGAGCGATCCGGGAGATAGTGGGCGGCCTGGGTTGTGGTGTTGTGACAAAAGAATGCAGAACTGGATGCCGTATACACTTGGGGAATATGTCAATATTGCCCTTCAGGACATTGCTCGTTAACTCGGATGGTTATCCATCTTTGGATGACTCAAATCGGAGTTGAGTGCCACGCTACCATTGTATGTTTACATACCACGTATTCATCTTTACTTTGATTATATTTCTCAGAGGCGCCGACTGGGCGTGTAAACTCATTTGCATGTTCAAATCTCTTACAATTAAAATTGACTCTCACAGTTGATCAAGATGTCTGGATATATGTTGGGGTCCGAGCTCAAGCGAACTCCATATCTTAGCGCTCGCCGACGGATTTGGTGTCGGTGATATGTGAGGCGGAATAAACCGAGGTGCATCGAAATTCGAACAGAAGTCACCTCACTGCCACTAACTTGCGTTCTCAGCGAGGTGCCTGCAACCACAGCATGCAAAGCTGAGCGTTTAGCGGGTCCGTTCATCATCTCCACCATCAACTCTTATCTTGCGCATCATCTCAAGGCTCATTGTCAGTCTGTTTGTAAAGCACGTCGTCCTTTCTCTATAAGGGCCATGCCCCGCGAAGAGACTGGATCAAGCACGTCATCCGGAGGGAGAGAAGCACTGTTGGGCTCATTGGCACGTATGGGACCTGTAGCGGGAGATCAAGATCTGCCATCATATGGTGAACAGCACCGCCAGGATGCACTTTGGGAAGGTGAGCAAACCGTATTGTGATACCCACTGACTGGCTCAACAATAAACAGGCGGGAATGCAGCACTCCCTCCTCAATGGCATCAGTTTAAGGTGCCGGATGGTGGAACACGATATGAAGACGACACGCTGATTATGACTTCATCGAATCGACCTTTACCAGGGGTGCGATTTGGTGAGCGGAGAAAGTGTCACTAGGAACGAGGGACTGATGACGAAGCATAGATAACCCTGGACAACTCGTTGTTGCCGGATGCGAATGGTACATCTCACCACTAGGTCGGTCCTACTTCGTCAATCACAACACTCGGTCCACATCGTGGAAGAAACCGACGCCAGAACGTCCAGCAGAGAGCTTGATGCCAGAATGCATCATCGAAGGTCACTCCGAATGCATATGGAGTCTTGCCTGCGTAGGCATTGGTCGCAATGTACTGAGCGCATCGGGAGACTGCTCGATTCGTCAGTGGAAATGGGACGGAGAGCCAGTAGGAAAGCCTTTGGATAGCCATGGGGCACCGATATGCTTAGTAGCACTATCGCCGGATGAAACAATGGTTGTGAGCGGGAATACAGACGGCAGACTACGACTGTGGAACATGAAAAAGGGTAGTATAGTTGGCGATTCGTGGGAGACCCACGATGGTCAAGTGAGGTGCCTCGATTGGTCTCCCAATTCCCTGGAGATAGCAAGTGGATCGACCGACGGGACCATACGACGCTGGAACCCGGATACAGGCCGACAAATAGCACCACCGATAGAGACCGGTCACGACTGGGTGAATGCTGTCAAATACTCTCCGCAAGGCGACAAATTCATGAGCGGCGGGGAGGACAAGATGATCCGCGTGTGGTCAAAGGATGGGCAGCTGCTTATCAAGATCAAGGGACATGAAGGCACAGTGACGTCATTGCGTTGGTCCAAGGATGGCCCCACATCTTCTCCGCATCATGTGATAGCACTATCCGACAATGACGGTTGATGAGCTCGTCGTTCTTCGGGGTCATACCAATGCTGTCAGATCCATTTGTCTGTCACCCGACGAAAGCCAGCTCGTTAGCGCATCACTGGATTATTCAGTTCGCATATGGGATCTCAAGACACACCAGCAAGTCGGAGATTTACTCTTGCATGATGATGAACTCACCACTATGGTCATGTCCCCCGATGGAAAATATATCGCCAGCGCTGGAAAGGAGGATGCAAAGATCTATGTATGGACCGTGGAGGGGGCGCTCAAACAGCAGGGTGTGCGCATCTGCATTGTGTTTCAACATCTTTTCTTTCTTCTAAAGGTTTTGGTTGTTTAGGGTACGGATAATGCCAATGCAAAGCCCGACGCGAAGTCCAAGGCAAATCAGTCCTGCGTCTCTTTTCTACTTGATCTCGCCTTTTTACTAGGGACATCCAGCCCGACCGAAACAACAAGCCAATACCAGAGGTTCGGCGAGATATGTTGGTGTAATTTTTTCGATCCTTGGGCCTTACTAACTTGATTTTGATACAGGGCAATGACTTCTTCGGCAACGATGCAAACCGTGGGTCTCATTACTCTCCATCTGGGAGCCCATCATCTCTCATTCATTGGCGTCATTTGCTCGGTTCCATTCATTTCGGTACTCGGCCTGCAGATGCACTTCACCTAATACCGCGCCAGCCCGGACAATGGAATTTTACTTTATCTGCAGGTGCCTCCAGCCGCATCGTCGATGTAGCTCCTGGTCGCAAGAAAAATGTGAGTGGTTCCCATCACTCCTTTTTTATGCATTGAAATTGATCAATTTGCAGAGAATTGCAATCACCCCTCCCACCAAGGCAAAATTGGATGCAGCTATGCAACGTGCGAATGGCAAGGAGGCTGATGGTTCAATGCGACCGGGCCAACCTGCGCCGGGGACGCAAGGGTCTCAAGAACGACCAACACAAATTCAAACTCAAGTTCAAGGCTCGACTGGCGGAACGGGAGATGTTCCCTACGAAGTTAACTGCTGTGGACCCTTATTTAGTTGTCGTCGTCCCACTCCGCGTCAGTCGTGAGCCTGTCGATCGAAGATTTTCTCTCCTCCCTCTTGGGTGCGTCTGTGGAGTATTTCGCACCCGGCTATCACACTCATGTTATCGTCTCATGTCTTTTTTCCTTTCTTTTTCCCCTTGTTGATTGTCCGTGTCTCATTACAATTGTACTGATGACTGATGTTTAGAATTACCGTTCTACTACAGAGATACTACTGATTTAAATCCCACTACCCAACGTGCTAATGGAACGCAGTAGTTCACACTTGAGTGCGTGTCTCTTTTTTCAGGTGCGCTTCCACTTTCACACACAAATTTCCGACACGCTTGGATATTCCGCTACTCCGATCATCGGAATGCCCTCTCCTTTGCAATGCCCCTTCTCGCTTTCTGGTTGAAGTGTCTGTCACAAGTGTGTGCACAGATCTGGTGCGCTCCTTCGATAGAAAATCTCATAGTGGCGTCGACCTGCTTGGTTAGTGGTAGCTTCCCCTGACCTCATATTCCCACCCTACCCCAATCACACCTCCACATAGACGCATACACATCCTTGCACAATGTAAAGCAGAGCAGAAAAAAAATCTCGCCAAACTACATTCGCGAGATGGAAGGCGTGTGGCATATGCACGCTCAAGACCGCTCCCCTTCTTAATCCTCCACACCCGTGTCTGAACTGGGTACAGTAGCGCTCCTATCAGAGTCAAAATTTACCACTGCAACCCTCACCTGTGCACTCGGATCCAGCGTCCCCTTTCTCCTCATGCACCTCCCTCCCCCGGCGCCAATTTCTTCGGATTCAAGCGTTGAAACCACGCTCGGAGAAGTCGGATCTGCTTTCCGGAACCCCGCTCTTTGTGGTGCGCAAGGTCTTCTTCGCGGGGAATTGATGTTTGATGGGAACGTGATCTGGGTTGTGGTGGGCGGCCTGGGTTGTGGTGTTGTGACAAGAGAGTACAGAACTGGACGCTGGATACGCATGGGGAGTGTGTTGACGCTCTTGAGGGCATTGCTCGATAGGATGGTGATCCAGCATTGGATTATCCAACTCGGGGTTGAATGCCACGCCACCATTGTATGTATACCTACCACGTATTCCTCTCTACTTTGGTCACACTTTTCAGAGGCGCCGACTGAGCGTGTTTCCGCATTTGCATGTTCATTTCTTACAATAAAAATTGACTCTCACAGTTGGTCAAGCTCAAGCGAACTCCATATCTTAGCGCTCGCCGGCGGATTCAGTGGTGCAAGTGATGATGTGTAAGACGGAACGAACCGACGTGCATCGAAATTCGAATAGAAGTCACCTCAGCGCCACTAACATTGTCATGCGTTTTCAGAAGGTGCCCGCAACTACAGCATGAATCAAATCTAAGCGCCTAGCAGGTCCGTTCATCACCATCACCACCTCTTCTCCTTAACTCTTATTTTGCGTATTATCGCAAAGCTCATTGTCTATCTGTTCGTAAAGCACTTCCTCCGCTCTCAATCAGGGTCATGCCCCGCGAAGAGGCTAAGTCAAGCATGTCAGTCAGAGGGAGAGAAGCGCTGTTAGGCTCATCGGCACGTATGAGATCTCTAGAGAAGGATCCACCACCATATGGTGCACAGCACCGCCAGGATGCTCTTTGGGAAGGTGAGCAAACCGTACTGTGATACCCACCGACTTACTCAACCAGAAGCAGGCGGGAATGAAGTGCTCCCTCCTCGATGGCAACAATTTAAGGTGCCAGATGGTGGAACACGATATCAAGATGACACGCTCTACATTGTTTCATTGAATCGACCTTTACCAGGGGTGCGACTAGGTGAGTGGAGAACGTCCCACTAGTAGTGAGGCACTCATGACGAAGCATAGATCATCCTGGATCTCTTGTTATTGCTGGATGCGAATGGCACATCTCACCACTCGGTCGGTCCTACTTCGTCAACTACAACACTCAGTCCACTTCGTGGAAGAAACCAACGCCAGAACGTCCAGCAGGGAGCTTAACGCCAGAGTGCATCATCGAGGGTCACTCCGAATGCATATGGAGCCTCGTCTGCATGGGCATCAGTTGCAATATACTGAGCGCGTCGGACGATTGTTCTATCCGCCAGTGGAAAAGAGACGGAGAGCCGGTAGGAAAGCCTTTGGATAGCCATGGGGCACATATAAGCACAATGGCAGTATCTCCAGATGAGGAAATGGTTGTGAGCGGAAGTACAGATGGCAGACTACGGCTGTGGAACATAAAGAAGGGCAGGATGGTTGGCGATCCATGGGAGGGGCACAATGGTCCAGTGAGGTGCCTCGATTGGTCTCCCAATACCCTGGAGATAGCAAGTGGGTCGCAAGACAGTACCATACGACGCTGGTACCCTGATACTGGTCGACAAATAGCACCACCGATAGAGACCGGTCACGGTTGGGTGAATTCTGTCAAATACTCTTCACAAGGTGACAAAGTTATGAGCGGCGGGGATGACAAGATGATTTGCGTGTGGTCAAAGGATGGGCAGCTACTCATCAAGATCAAGGGACATGAGTACTCAGTGATATCATTGTGTTGGTCTAAGGACGGCAGACACATATTCTCCGGGTCAGACGATGCCACTATCCGAAAATGGCGGTCGATCAATGGAGAGGAAGTCATTGTTCTTCGGGGTCATACCAAGGTCGTCAGATTCCTATGTTTGTCTCCTAATGAAAGCCATCTCGTTAGCGCATCAAGTGACTGCACCGTTCGCATCTGGGACCTCAAGACGAACCAGCAAGTCAAAGATCCACTCTTGCATGACGATGAACTCATCACTGTGGACATGTCCTCCGATGGAAAATACATTGCAAGCGCTGGAAAAGATGCAAAGATCTATGTATGGAGCGTGGAGGCGGCACTCAAAGTGCGCATCTGCATTGTGTTTAAACATCCTTTCTATTTTCTCAAGGTTTGGGTTGTTTAGGGTACAAATAATGCTAATGCAAAACCCGATGGGAAGTTCAAGGCAAGTCAGTCCTGCATCTCTTTCCTACTTGATCTCACCTTTTAATTAGAGACGTCCAATCCAACTGAGAGATGTGTGCCAATCAGTTGTGAATAATCTTATCCTTCACTGATTTGTGTTGTTAGGACTTTGCCTCCCGTCCAATCGTCTCCAAACAGTACGTGAACAACAGAGGCATTGAGAGATATGTTAGTATAAAGTTTCGATCCTCAGCTCCTGCTGACCTGACTTCGATACAGGGCAATAACTTCTTCGGCAACGATACAAACCGCGCATCGGTTCCACCTGCAAACCCATCGTCTTTCCTTCAGAGTTTGTTCGGTTCCCTACATTTCGGCACGCGACCTCCAAATTCACCTCGAGCAATACCGCGCGAGCCCCGACACTGGAATTTCAACTCATTTCCTGTACGGATTTCCAGACGGAGCGTTTTGGTGGCCCCTGCTCGCGATGAAGACGTGAGTGGCTTGCCATCGCTCCTATTTCATTCCATTGAAACTTCTCGATACAGAGATATGGCATTACCCCTGAATCTGACGCTGAAGCCGCTGCAGCCATGCAACGTACAGATGGCAATGAGACTAACAGTTCAGCGCAACCTGCAGCAGGGGTCCAAGGATCTCAAGGACGACCAACGGAAACACAAGGCTCAAGTGGTGGGACTGAAGAAGTTTCTTATGAGGTTAGCTGCTGTGGATGGTGTGGATTTTACATTGGTCGTCGCCCCACTTCGCATCGGCCGTGAGGTCATTTATTTGAACTCTGTCATTCGATAATTTTGTCTCTTCCATTTCGTGTACGTTTACGCTCATTCACTCAGCTCATGTCGTTCTGTATATGTACACTTGCATGATGTATAATCATATCGTTAGATCACGCCATGCTATCATTGCGTGCCTCCATTGACGGGCTCATTCCAATTCTATATGCCAAAACGCTAATCTCTGGTCTGCTTCAACTTCCATCAAACCCTGCCGACAAGGCAAATCCCAACACAACATATTGTGAATGTCTGACAACACACAGTACAGCTCTAGACGTCCGATTTGACTCAAAGGCAGGCTGCAACACACGTAGGATGGAGTGTTGTTGACGTGAAGGAACTTGGAAAAGAGAAACCTGAATTGCAAAGTAACATAAAAAAACGGGATACAAGACACACGCAAGCCCAAGGCTCAGAACCAAGATATGCAGCTGGCGCAAAGAGTTCGTTATATCCCTCCCGGCGTACACTATATGCTCCTCATCATCTTCCAGCCAACCTCTTGTGCATGAGAGGTATGCAGACGCATCTACATCAAGCGCGTCATTGGTGGGTTCGTGTTTGACGACGGTATAAGTAAAGAAACGGAAGCGGTGCTGGGTGAGGAACCGCGTAAGAAGGTGGTGTTGGATAGGTGCATTTTGATTCTCGGGGACGCTGGATGATGGGTGTTAACTCATGGTCATGATAAAGCTCCACAATCCACCCGGCGAGGATCCGATGACAGGCATAGATGAAGGAGGTAACCATGTTGCGAGGGGGGGTCGTTTGTATTTTGACTTGGTATTCCTGAGGTCCTTGCATCACCTGCATCGATTTCTGGAGTTGATACGCTCACCACTGAAATACTCCCGCATTCGATGTACCCTGAGAAGTCGAGTTGGTGCTCGTACGATTGTACGAAGTAGCATGCCTAAGAAGATGGGACATATTGGATGACCTCTCAGACGGAAAACTTTGATGCAATGGCTCTACGGTACAAAGAGAGACGCAATAAGACATGTCGATTTTCGGAAATGGAGGAAGAGGTTGAAAACTTGAAGCAGAGCCTTCTGCTTGTATATCGGGTTTTCCCGAATTGAGCTAGTTCTTAGACTAAGACGATTTGACAAACGTCGTTCACACTAACTGAAGAGAGCTACAGAACAGCATGTGAGCAATGGTCACTCCAGCTTCTTCAAAAATGTTTCTCGATGTTACTCAAATGCACCGGTGGAAAATCTGATGGCGGTGTCGACTTACTGGGCTGGTGGTGGTTCCACCTTGACTCTAGCTCAAATTTCCAGTCTACCCTGGCCAATCATACCTCCCCGTCACGGTGTATACATACATGACCAAAGCAGGAAAGAAGAAATTCTCGCCAAATTATGTTCACAAGATATGGAAGGCGTATGGGATATGCACGCTCAAGCGCTCAAACCTGCTCCCCTTCCGAGTCCTCCAGAGTCCATACACGTTTATGAACCGGGTACAGTAGCTTTTTACCACCATGACCCTCACTTGTACACTCGGATCCAGCGTTCCCTTTCTCCTCATGCACCTCCCTCCCCCTCCGCCGATTTCTCCACATTCACTGCGTGTTCAAGCCACCTTCGGAGAAGTTGGCTCTGTTTTATGGAACCCTCTCTTGTGGTGTGCACGGTCTTCTTCGCGGGGGAACTTGATGTTCGATGGGAAGGTAATCTGGGAGGTGGTGGGCGGCCTGAGATGTGGTGCCGTGACAAAAGAATGCAGAACTGGACGCCAGATACACTCGGGGAGTGTGTCGATGCCCTTGAGGTTAACTTGAATGGTTATCCATCTATGGATGACTCGACTCGGGCACGCTACCATTGTATGTATATACTTACCTCTCTACTTTGGTCACACTTCGCAGAGGCGTTGACTGGGCGTGTGACTGCATTTGCATGTTCATTTCATTTCGCTCAAATTTGACTAAGTATCAAGTACTGGTGGTTCAAACGTTCAGGTGTCTCGACACGAACTCCGTGTGTTAGCGCTCGCCGAGTCGCCGACGGATTTGGTGCAAGTAGTGATGTGTAAGACGGAACAAACCGAGGTGCATCTAAATTCAAACAGAAGTCACCTGGTGACACTGCCACTAACATGCGTTTTCAGCAAGGTTACCCGCAACCACAGCATCAATCTAATCTAAGGGTCTAGCAGGTATGTTCATCACCCCACCATCTCTTATCGGACTCCTATTTTTGCGCATTATCTCAAGGCTAGCGCTAATCGTCCACCTGTCTTAATCAGGTCATGCCCCGCGAAGAGGTTGAGTCAATCACGTCACCCAGAAGGAGAGAAGCGCTGTTTGAGTCACCAGCACGTATGAGACCTCTATTGGGAGAGAAGGATCCACCACCATATGGTGCACAGCACCGCCAGGATGCTCTTTGGGAAGGCGAGCAAACCGTATTGGGATACCCACTGACTCACTCAATAAGACACAGGCGGGAATGAAGCGCTCCCTCCTCAATGGCAACAGTATATTGTGCCGGATGATAGAACACAATATCAAGACGACACGCTGATAATGTCTTCATCGAACCGACCTTTACCAGGGGTACGACTAGGTGGGCGGAGAAATTGTCACCAGGAATGAGGGGCTCATGAATAAGCATAGATGCACTTGGACAACTCGTTGTTGCTGGATGCGAATGGCACATCTCACCACTCGGTCGGTCCTATTTCGTCAATCACAACACTCGGACCACATCGTGGAAGAAACCAGCACCAGAACGTCCAGCGGGGAGCTTGACACCGGAGTGCATCATCGAGGGCCACTCCGATTGCATATGGAGTCTTGTCTGTGTGGGCACCAGTTGCAATGTACTGAGTGCGTCAGACGACTGTTCGATTCGCCAGTGGACAATAGACGGAGAGCCAGTGGGAAAGCCTTTGGATAGCCATGGGGCACAGGTGGGCCCGATGGCAGTATCGCCGGATGAAACAATGGTTGTGAACGGAAGTCCAGATGGCAGACTATGGCTGTGGAACATAAAGAAGGGCAGTATGGTTGGCGATCCATGGGAGGGGCACAATGGTCAAGTGAGGTGCCTCGATTGGTCTCCCAATGGCCTGGAGATAGCAAGTGGATCGACCGACGGCACCATTCAACGTTGGAACCCAGATACTGGCCGACAGATAGCACAACCAATAGAGGCCAGTCATGGTTGGGTGAATGCTGTCAAATACTCTCCGCAATGCGATAAATTTATGAGCGGCGGAGTGGACATGATGATTCGTGTGTGGTCAAAGCACGGGCAGCTGCTTATGAAGATCAAGGGACATGAAGACATGGTGACGTCGTTGTGTTGGTCCAAGGATGGCGCATACATCTTCTCCACATCATTTGATCACACTATCCGAAAATGGCGGTTGGTTGACAGGGAGGAGCTCGTCGTTTATCGGGGTCATACCAACGCTGTTATATCCCTCTGTTTGTCCCCTAATGAAGGTCATCTTGTTAGTGCGGCAAGGGACTACTCTGTTCGCATCTGGGATCTCAAGACGAATCAGCAAGTTGGAGATCGACTCTTGCATGACGACGAACTCTTAACTGTTGTCATGTCCCCCGATGGAAAATACATTGCCAGTGCTGGAAAAGACGCAAAAATTTATGTATGGAGCGTTGAAGCAGCGCTCAGACAACAGGGTGTGCGTATCTGCATTGTGTTCGACATCTTTTCTATTTTCTAAAAGTTTTGGTCATTGTTTAGGGTACGGATGATGCTAATGCAAAGCCTGACACGAAGTCCAAGGCATGACAGTTCGGCGTCTCTTTCCCACTCGTTCTCACCTTTTTACTAGAGACGTTTAATCCGACCGAGAGTTGTGCGCCAATCAGTCATGAATAGTCTTATGTTTCACTGATGTGTTGTTAGAACTTTGCTTCCCGTCCAATCGTCTCCAAACAGCACACGAATAACAGAGGCGTTGGTGCTCGCTACTCCTCCTCTTTCATTCCACTGAAATACAATGCAGAGATACGGCATTACCCCTGAATCTGATGCAGAAGCTGCTGCAGCCATGAAACGTACAGATGGCAATGAGACTAATCGTTCAGCGCAATCAGCTCAACCCGCAGCCGCTGGGATACAAGGACCTGAAGGACGACGAACAGAAACAAGTGGTAGGACCGGAGAAGTTTCCTGTGAGGTTAGCTGCTGTGGATTTTTCTTTGGTCATCGTCGTTCTACCCCGCGTCAGTCATGACTCATGAGGTTGCTAATGACTGTCTGTCATTCGACAATTCTGTCTCTCCCCTTACACATTTGGGATCTTACTTACACCTAGCTCGTACCGTCCGATGTACATCGCATGGTGTGTATCATGCCTTTAGATCATGCTCTACTATCATCCCATCTGTTATATCGCTGAATTCTTTGATCCGCTCCTACTTCCAGCGAACCCTAATGGACCTATTGATACAAAATAAATTACAATACAACATATCGCGAATGTCTATCAACGCACAATACTACTCTAGGTGTCCGCTCGAGGGCAGGCTGCAACACACGGGATTTTATTGACAGAAAAGAACCTGACAAAGAGGACTTTGAGTTGTCAAATATAACACCCATCGCTCCGCCCTCTTTGTCTCTGAAAAATTTTCCTATGTCATAAGCTACATCAACACAGACAAAATCCGCGTTTTTCGTAAGGGTCATACCACGCTTCCTGGAAGGACCTTGTTCGCACTTGCACTAACGTCTCGAAGCAAGCATTGGATGCTCTTTGGCAGTCGATTAAACGAATTATTCCCCTCATGCGATGTGGTTGAATCATTGTACCATCCAAGACAACACAGAGAGGCGACAAAGACTACCACATCGTTAGTGTTTCTTCTCCGTTTTCAAGGCAACAACCAACTAAAGCATAGATTCCAACAGAGTCTCAGCTTATCATTATCAATCGCCACGCATCTCGTATCCGATATTTGAGCATGATGTGGCATGATTAGCCGCGCCCTGTCAAATCCTTTTCGCAAAACCTAACATACTCCTCAAAGATTTTGATGCCAACTTACGAGGCTTGGATATCGTCTGTTTTGTCATACAGTCACGCAACATGAAACTTCACGAGCCTGAGCTTGTCCACTTTCTCCATCATCGCTTAGACGTGATCATTCTAATTTGTCCGATGAAAATCGAAAGGCAAGATCATTTAATTAATTATGAGCGGTGGGGCTTGGAGCAGTAGCATGGTGCATTTCGAAACCCGGTACACAGTCTTTCCAAGGTCCCCATGTACGATATTGGATTGGCGACACGGAACCAATTTTCTCCCTGCTTTCCACCCAGGCTTGTCCTTTGACATTCAGGAGTTTGAACAGATGTAGTAATGACGAAAGGTCGAGTCAGTAGTTGTGAAATTTTCATAGGGTGCACTTGAATATCCTGGATTGGACAATAGACAGATCGCTTCCGCAGAGCCACGGAATATCATTACAATTCTGCAGAGTAGAGGTGCCAGTGTAATTTGATTCTCGGTTGGTACGACTTACCATATTCCAGTAACAATTGATAACTTGGATAGTAGCATACTGCGTCATCAGTGCACCGCATCGGACACGCATTTGTGAGGTGTTCGAGGGTAGCAAGTGCCACGGTCCGCGAAACACTCATCAGCCGTGCTCGTCAGTTTTCAGGCCATCGAGAAGCTGCTGGAAGTTAGGTAAAGTGGGCCCAGTAACCAGTTGCTTGCTCGTCCGATCCCAAAATCAAGTACAAGTCGAGTGTTCAGAGGATTGAGAATAAGAATCATCTATGAGAGCAAGCGGGAAATGCCATCGGCGCAAAGTCGGGATTAGTGACTGTTCAGCTGATGCTACCTTCACATCTTGATTCTTGACAAAGGCTGGTTGAATGACATATTAGATGCTGATGCCGTCTTGGTATCCCAT
Source organism: Suillus americanus (assembly GCA_016695465.1). Lineage (NCBI taxonomy): Eukaryota > Fungi > Basidiomycota > Agaricomycetes > Boletales > Suillaceae > Suillus > Suillus americanus. The sequence continues at coordinate 56,867 of MU177962.1, read as the reverse complement.
TGCAAATCCCGCACGCTTATCTGGAACCGACTAGGAGGAAGGCCCTACCTCACAGGTTTCGCAACTGGTCAGTGCGGACAAATATAGGAGCGATGGCAAGACCTCTAGATGTTGAGGATTTACATGCTGAGGCACTCTATGCGATTGCTCATCAGGAAATCACGAGATCACTTTTGACCCACTTAAGTACCACTTTTCACACGACTTAGCGAGCTACCGTCGCACAAAGTCAAAAAAGTTGCATGGACTTTTTTCAGT
>MU177962.1:15884-51456 GCA_016695465.1 Suillus americanus | reverse complement strand
CGTACGGTAGTGTTCAAAGACGGCTTTGCAGTGAGTCTTCTCCCCTGAAATTGGCGTCCATGAAGGGCCGTCGAAGCCTCCATAGCTTGCGCTGCGGTGGAAAACTGTACCCTGACAGTCAACCGCTTGGCACTCTTTCCGTCCGGAATACATAATTCATCGACTTGGTATGCTTCCAAAAGGGAGCGGAGTTGGGATTCCTTGACCTGCGGTGACACGTCTCCAAGGTGTACCCACCGAGTTTCGAATCCGGTAGTTACGTCTTGTATATCGAAACCGTTACGTAGTTTCAGTGTTATATGGTCGGCAATTATCACGGGTATGACAAGATCCTCGTTTCGACGTGTGGTAGGGGGCGGCAGGCTGGGCGGTGGGCGTCGTGATGGGGAGTTGCCAGACGCTGGTATGTCATCGGGACGAGTAATTCGAACTGGTGACGGTGCATTCGTTTGCGATATGTTCTAGTAGTATATGTTAAGAGAGTTGAGTGTATTACCACGCTTATAGAACTCACATCATTGGGACGTTTATGCGAGAAACGGCAAGCGTGACGCATGCACCGACCTTGCAACCAATCAAAACACACTTTCGGCTGGTGACCATCGGGCTTCACAGGATGAGTGCCAGAAAGGAGGCATGACAGGAATAACATACATTGTTGAATGTCTGATCCCGCGTGGTTTCTGGTGTGCCATTAGTCGAATCAGCCTGAGAAGCTGGTTCTGAACTGCGGGATTTCGTTTGAGAGGGTAGAACTTGTGTCAAAACGGATTGTACGCTGTTGGACATGCCAGAAGATGGAGACTGAGTTGAATCTGCGACTACCGAGTGTCCCGCGGATTTTTTTGTGATATTAGTCGAAGCCGCCTGAGAATGTCGTCCTGACCCACGGGATTTTGTTTCCGAGGGTGGAACTTGTGTCATGGAAAACTGAGCACTGCTGGGCGTGCTAGAAGATAGAGGCCGAGTTAAGTCTGCGGGTATCGGGATGAGTTCGCTACATGCGGCTAGCTACGATAAGGTAAGCAGGTAGAATACCTTGATCTATTGCGCCTCGAGCGCCGCCGTTTCTAACAGATGCTTGACTCTTAACAAAACCGTCGGCAACTTGGACGTCCTCTGAAGTTTTGCCGTTTCGACTAGGTGGTTGGTCGCTGACGGGACGGTCCGGAACTTGTGTACAAATGTTACTATTTCGAACAGATAGTTGATCCTTAGCAGGACTAGCGGGAACTTGCACGCTGTCTCGAGTGTTGCGGGTTCGAACAGGTGGTTTATCTTTAACGGGACGGTCGGGAACTTGCATGCCGTCTCGAGTGTTGCCGTGTCGAATAAGAGGTTGATCTTTAACGGGACCGTCCGCAACTTGCACGACATCTCGAGAATCGCCATTTAGAACAGGTGGTTGATTCTTGACGGAAGTGTCGGAACTCTGAGCAGTAGGTTACCATCACGCTCAAATCATAGTGGTGTCGGACTTGCCTGACGCTCGTGCACGAAAGGACACCACAACCGAGTACACTCCCCACGAAGCCAACGGTGGCAGGTGAGATTAGTCGGTATTCTTTCATGGGCACGGGGGCACTGCTTGCGGGTACAGAAACCAGCAAACCAATTCCTGCACATCTCATCCATACCCGAAGTTGACGAACTTCTCGTATCCTGCTGGGCGAGCGGATTGATATGGCTGTCAGATCTAGAGATAAACTACTACCCACCGTAGCCGAATTTAATGGTGTTGGGGTAGTCGACTCTCCGAGTGAAGATTTCGGGCTCGACGGTCCCCCCCGAACGAATGGTAGCTTGACGCTATTCGAAGAGATTGGTGAGATCACAGGTTCGGGGGTGGCTGGTTTAACCGTGACCAGTTCAAGATCTGTGACTGAAAACTCAGGTCCAGATGATTGTGTTTTACGAATCAATTTCTGCAATATCAATGCTGAATCAACTTGCCGGTCAGCCCAAGGAGATTGACTGCTACCTTCGCCTTGGAAGGTGGAGGAAGGCTGACGTGAATTGATGCTACAGGTAATGCGACACCTCGGCCAGCAGGTGACTGCAAACCTGGGGGTCGCTTAGGTAGTTCAGATGGCGTAGTCAGTGTGTTCATATGGTCACCCGACGTGGCTCCAAGCGGTCGGAGAGTGTCATGATGAGACATAGGTGCTGCCGCAGTTGGTGGCGTTTGCAATATATGCTTAATGAGTACTAATGAGTTTTTTTCGTACGAAGGAATAATATAATTGAATCGTACTTGATCAATGTGAGGATGAGGTTCAGTAGGAGGTTGCAGGTGTGAGGTGCTTGGTTGGATGCCGATGTGAATGCCCTGGGCGGACAGCGCAGCCTTTATATCTAACATCTAGCGCCCATGAAAAACTGCGGCTCTTAGGCACGTGTAATGTGGACTCACAGGTTCGAGTGGGGGTGGAATCTGGTGAGTCAACGATGGCGAGTCAACAATGAAAGGATTCGTGTCGGGTCTTTGTCCACAAGTGGAAGTCACAGGATTACGCAGCTGTTTGGGGAAGGTCGAATAGTCAAGGCTTGGATTTGGCTTACCCATCCTATGCCACACAAATGAAGGCAATTTCGAAGAGGGGTGATAACATGACTCACGATGCTGCCTGTTGCTTCAGAAATCGAGGCGGAGTCACGTAAGGATGTGGTTTAGCACTTTGGGAATGGGCCATAGATGTACGACAACTAGACGGGTGGACCTGAGGTTGTCCACAAGAGTCCTGAATCTAGTTAGTGGAGTACGATGCAGTGAATATGCCAGCAGATATACCTCGAGGTTGCCTTTGGGCGCTACATATAATTGTGATCCTTTATTATGATCAGAGACCGTGATGGGTGTAATTGAGGGCTGTTCTTGTCCGCAAGACTGTAGACGTCTTTGATGCTTGGATGCATGGGTGTCCATTGTCTTGTTGTGTGGGCCAATATTGCGCCTGGGTGGTGGAAAGGAATCCCTACGGACATCGTGTGCAAGCATGACGGCTCACAACATACGACACAGAACAGAAGCTTAGTTGGTAGTAGACGCTGAAGCAGGATTAGCGAACCCGGACATCAATGACAAATATTGACGTAGAGGGGCATGGTAAATAATAATTATATTTATTTTTTCTCATGTGCTTATCAAAGCCAGGCGAGTGTAACAGGGCCTTAAGCCTCACGCGCACGACCAGTATGATTCGTTACTACTGCCAAGTAAAACAAAACTAGCTTTACAGATCAGACATGAAATCAATTCGGCGACCTATCAACTAAGCATCTACGAATGTTCACACCCTTGAGGGAAGTTTCCCGCAAATTCTTAGCCTAGGAATGCATGGAAGCCATTGTGCTTTCTGGATTAATGCAAAGAGTATACATAAAGAGAAAAGGGTAGGAGAGAATTACAACGATGTTCAATAAGGGGTGGCTCGACAGATCCTATCAGGTATGCGAGATACGCGAGGTCCAGTAAGTCGCCGGATGATCCGCGGGTCCAAACAGTCATTCCGTTGCAGATGCCTGACATTCGACACAGGTGACACATTCTCCTCCAGCTGAGAGTCGAGACGCCATGAACTGTCTTGCGGCTGTACTTGTTTTGAACCACGGAACTTGGGTAACAGTTGACTTCTGATGCTAGAAACTGCGACGCTAGTCTGCGATAGTCACATCAGAACAAGAAAAACAAAAGTTTCAAGCCTGGAGTTACCATGAGAAGTGATAGTACCACTTCCAGAAGACGCCAGAGGAATACTAAGAGACTGGTCGCGGCTTGAAAAGTCTTGAAGCCGAGCAATGACGCTAACATTGGAATGTCAGAAAAAAAGAGCGCAGTTGATAGCAACACAAACTGGGTTCGACAAAACGTAAAAGCCACTGCAGGTTAATTAGCCAAGCTTCGTGTTTTGACTTGCGCTGAAAGGTATCGATGAGGGTAAGGGCCGTTTGATTGATTGTTTCAAGTTCACGGTGGGTCACTTCCGTAAGCTGGGAAATCCTGTTATCAAGAAGTGAAACAGACTCTGCGACCTCTCGCTGGATCTCTTGCACATGAACAACTTGGGAAAGAGAGGAATCCAAAGAGAATGTAAGCCCTGTGACTACACTCTGCAGGTCGTGGAAGGACTAGATTGCAGATGTTGTCAACTGGCGACCAAAATGGAAGAAACCCGGTCACATTTTGCATGGCAATGAAAGTCGCGTCGAGCGTGGACCATTTTTTCTGAACTTGATCCTGAGAGCTCGATTAGAAGAATGTTAGGAAAAGTATTCAGACGACCGCACCGCGACTGCCTGAGATTGAAGGCTCTGCTCTAACATCAATGATGCAATTGCTTCAATTTCAGCGGTTAAACGTGATTCGACGAGTGATAGTAGCGATGACATGGATTTTGAATGCTGTGTATTCCTTCAGGAACGCTTTGAAAGCCCAGAGAATGAGAACAATACGCTTAATGTCAGGTCGTCAATCCTCCGATCAACCTGGGAATGTTAGCTTTCATTGATGAGCTGGAGAAAGGTCACCTTGTTCAATGAACGAATATGATCGTCGAAGCTGCGCTGGTTGATGACTGACAAAGTGGTTTCCATCTTTGTGAACAGCTGCAAGTGTTCCTTACATAAAATATGCCCAAGAGATCATAAGGCTTACTGATTGCGCATTTTGAATGATGGAAGTGGACGCCACATCTGCGACGTCGCGTACATTGCCGCTAGTCGACTTCAACACACTGATGAGATCGCGTAGGTCCTGTGAGAAATAATCAGCTGCGCAGTTATGCTCATTAGAGCATGACACTAACTGTAGATGATTGCTCCCAGTTCTGATGTGCAGTTGTGAATACCTTTTGCTGTTCGAGGAAAAATCGAATCAGAGCAAGTTTCTCCAATGTTATATTCCTATAGATATCCTTTGCGGTATCTATGGGATGAAACGTGAGAGAGACAGCTGCGATCTCCGCTAGAACGCACCAATTTCCATCCATCGACGAAACGCGAAGCACAGCTGGGCTGATCGCAACTATTAACAGAACAGCTAATAAGTGACACAGCCTCACGGATTTCTCGCAGGTATCCAGAATAGCTAGACCAAAATTGAGCGCTCCGAGAGAGTGCGCTAGGTATCAATGAGCATTCGCCTAAACCTTGTCAACAGTGACGCACTCGACACAGTCACCTACTGCATGATGTGGAATGTGCGGTCCGACATTGTTAATAAATGGAGAACACTCGAGAGGTGGTGTATGGTGGCGGGCTGTAGCAAGTTCACAGAGAGTGAGCCTGATAGCGACTAAAAATATAAGGAAGGTCTCAAATCGTGCACATCAGACAGGGAAAAAACCTTGTATGCGTTCGTCCTCGCTCATATGAGATGCCTCGCAACGACTTTGGGCGTGCCTTGCGGCGTCTTGAAAGCAGTCATTTTTACGCATATATCCATCGAATGCACCTGCAAGTTGTGAGATTCCTGTCCCTTATTGAATGCCAAAGATCGCGGTTACCAGTGTGTTTGGAAATCAGGTCGATCTCTTCGTGGGATAGTTCGGCTGGGGAAGAGAGCGTTATATATACGATAATACAAGGGCTACAAAAACTACCGTGCATCTGAGATGAAAAGGGTTGAGTATCATGCTTAACAGATTGGATGATGCGTTGATCCGGAGATTGACGCGACCATGACCAGGCGATGCAGCACCTGACGAGGAATGTGAATGTCATGAGCCTGGAAGCCTTTGCCATCGGTATGCTGGTATATAATTTTGCGCGAGTAACAAAAACGTTGGCCTAGCTTGCAATTGAGGGATCCCGAGGGAGTAGAGGCGAAAGACAAGCTTGTAAAGCCTTGGTAGCCTGAGTATTGAAGGTAGAGAGCTTAGTCAGCGCTTCGCCCAAGAGCACGCAATACCGGACCAACTGTCTCATACACACTAAGTATCAGATGCGCATCATATCCAACTTGAATCTCGGAGTCACTCGAGCATCCTGTTTAATGTTCTTGACAAAAGGGAGCACAGGGGCCCTGCCAGTGCCACTGACGATCTAGTGATGATGAATTAAGTCCATGAAATATAAATATATAAATAATTTACATACTTATGTCTCACGAAGTCCATTGAAGTTTGAAATTTGAAACAAAGCCAGTGCTACCCTCATGGTGCAGGCGGAGGTGTGCACAAGGCAAGATATAGTGCGTGTAGTGCATACAGGCACGATCTGCACCGGAAAACTACTAAATGGCTGGCTGTGGGCTCGCGCGCTGATCGTCGGTGAAACGTAGTAGGCGGCTGTACTGGTCAGGAGATTTGAATTTCAAACCCATCCGCATGCTGATATTAATTAAATCTGATCTAAGTCCAAAAGAAGAAACATAGCTGGTGGTAAGCAATCATGACTGGATGGACAGTAAGTAAACGCATCAGCATGTACCATGTTGACGATCATTTGCAGCACAATGCACAGTCATTGACTCATGGATAAATCTTACAGACTGCTTTCGTGGTGATTCATGATGATCTTACTGCTCTCGGTTCACATAGTCTTTGTTCCGACTGTCCTTCTACTACTCTGGTGTAACTAGGGGAAGACCAACTTCAATATCAATCGATGAAGCAGTACGTGATGAATTATCTGTCAATTCTAATACAGTCTCGAGTCAATGTAATCTACATAATTATAAGTTGTCTACGGGTACAGCGTTCGATATATAGGACCATAATTAAGTGTATGAGTGTCAATGAATGAGCATGCCGAATCGGCAATTGTAGACAAGAATGAAAGGCGAGACGCAAGAAATGGAACACAGTATGCAATCTGAAAGAAAAGTCGTCGCACAGTAATGGGGGAAGATGTAGATAACATAAATATTTACAATGCTCAAAGCTTACCGACGATCCTCGCCTCTTCTCCTAGAGTGGGAAGCACCTGAGAGCAGTTTCTGCTCCCACATGGTGCTTCCCTCTCCGTCTATCCAGTCTCCCGTTGCCGGATTTCTTTCAAAGTCACCATCTCTGTATCCATATCGTTCCTGCAGTACTTTGAGGAGAGGGTTACGAAGGGTAGGGTCCATACGGACAGCCTCTCCAGGATGGTAGCTGCCAACATCATGACGAGACAAACTTTCTTCAAAAAGTGCCTCTTCATATGTGCAACCACAGTTTAAATAGCCAGCAGGAGCCATACGGGGTGGGTGTATTCGACGCTCCCGACGCGAATCGTGCCAGGAGCATAACGCATTTCCAGCACGATTTAACGAACAGAAAAGCCGTACGCGAGCGTCTGTCCGAGCTTTCCAGGATGCTAGGACAGCCGGAGGAGTGGGCATTCTACTAAACACTGCAGGGGTAGCTGTACTCATGGACGGCTCTGCGTGTCTGATTGAAGGGCCAGCGATGCTGCGGCCAGCTAATTCTGCTTCAAGCTCCCTGATACGCTGACGGCCTTTTTCATTAGCTAGCTCAAGGTCTTTCACCCTCTTTCGAAGGTGTTTGTTTTCTTCTTCCGTGGCATCCTGTGGAGGGCGGCGAGTCTGATCAAATGACATCCGGGATCCTGGGCGGCCCAGCATAACGGGGGGAGAGTTTTGAGGAGAACGGTCTTGTTGGAATGTCATTTGGCTTGGGTAGGTGTGCGCAAATGGCGGGGACCTTGGTGTGGCTGATGGATGGTTTGCAGTATTAAGATCCGTGGTAGGAGTGGTGTTGTAAGGGACGGTAGAATGGATATGGGATTGCATATTTGGCGGAATATTGGGTATATTGTGAGCACCGGGCACCCAAGATGTCGGTGCATTTGAGTAAGAAGGTCTGGTTGCAGCATTCCATAAGGGCGGGGGAATATTCATGTCCCCGACAGCACCAGACAGGCTTGATGTCGGAGCCAAGTTGGAACCAGACGGTTGTGGGCCTATATCCATGCTTCCATGAGACTACGAGAACGAAAAGTACGTTCTGTGAACATGACAGCGAGGCTGGAGAGAAGGGACTCACTTGGACAAAGGCGCTTGGCAGTGCGTAAGGCGGTGACTGCATGACACGTTGGCCGTTGTCCGCAGACCTTCGCCCAGGGGCGTCAGATTGAGAGTAGAGCATGCGACTAGGCGTTCCCCTCGAAGAAAAAGGATGGGACATGATCGCACGGCGATCAAACACTTTACGAGAATCCCTTTTTGAGTGAGCCTGTCGAAGACTTGAGGATTGAAAGTGTGTTCGTCTTGAGGGAGTACCAGGAGAAGAGTCACGCCGGAGGGCAACAGGCGAGGATGAAACAGTGCAATTTTGAGTATTTGAGAAGGTGCAGGTAGGATTTGAGGGAGAACGCCGGTTCAATGGCGTGTCTTCTATAGCCTCGCACTTGATATCCACGGGATGACCACCCTGGACGCCTTCGAACCGATTAAATGTATGGAACATATCTACAAGGGCTAGGCAGTGTTGATCACGCGACCTTTAGCTGGCAAGGCAGATTGGAGGAGTTAGAGCCTCAGTGAGTCAAGCAACGGACAGAGCCTCCAGGACAAGGGAATGGTTAAGGACCTTAGGATGAGTATCACGGCGGAATTGTTAGTAGTTGCGAAGCAATGTGTGATACGACCACAAACTCACAGCATGACATGACTTGACGACTTCAAGCACAACACCTGCGACGGGCTGTACGGGAGCATTGATCACACCTCCGAATACTACCATTGCTAGGCTAAGCGCTTTGTCAAACATTTTTTGATGGCGGCCAGTTATAAACGCCGGACCTCAGCGCTGCAGCTGGAGGTCACGGCATATGATCACCATCGACAAATGAATTACGGTAACACTGCCCGCTATAGATCGGGAGTTCTGCATCGTAAGTACTAGCAGATGGTAGCAAAGTTTGAGGTAGAACTTATTTATAAACTATATGCGTGAAAGTAGTCGATGGTGGCAATGATGGCTAAAGCGCTAACAGCTGGGAAAGTGGTACAAAACTGTCCCGATTCCTGAAATTTGAAAGTCCAATCAACACAACCGACGCTATGTGACCTTGGATTTATGTACTTAACATCCGAACAGTGCGGACAATCGGGACCAAGCTCTCTTGCACGACCGAAACAATTATTCAGCTGTGTCGTGTAGATCATGTCATGGACGGCATTAGCCTGGCAACACCGAGTCGACGCCGATCTTCGGACATTGGTTTGACGTTTGGAACAATTGAATGGCATGCGATTGTCGCAGTTTACACAACAACTAAAGGTCATTGACTTATCAATTGGTTAGAACTTGGGAAGAGAAAAAAATCTAAGGTATTATTACTGCCAACAATGCCATAAAAACTCCACAGGCAGTGCCGATGTTGCATGTAGAAATTGTGACCTATGCGCTTAGATGCTGTAACGTATCATCAACCATCACAGCCACTTGGTCAGAGCGTGGCCAAGAGTGAACAGAAACGATGGTGGACAATAATACACACACCAGAAGCTGAAACATGGCAAACATTGATGACCTGAAGTATCCATGGAAGCAAAAAAAAAAGGAGGTTGCTGGCAGTCAGTCAATTATAGCCACAGCTAAAATTCATATGATACTGAATGCAAAAGTCAACTCATTCGGAGAACTACAGTCCCGAAGGACCAAGTACTCAGCGACACATGCCAGAAATAAATCGCAAAATGTTGAGTCTTGGGGGTGAAGCCTCCATAGATTAGGTCTTGCGTGGTCTTGAAGGCTTGAAATTGATCAATTACTCGATCCAACTTCGGCTTCAAGGTCGTATCGACGTATGTCTCGCCAGTGCTTGCCCTTTGGAAGAAGGGAACTGTATTGGATGAAGTGAATAGATGGTCACGGTACATTGTCCGATAACAGACCTGGACTCGTCCGGCATTTCAATCTCTCCTGTCTTGAGGTCGATCTTGATGAGTTTCGTGATTTCTACGGCCGGACGGTCAGGGCATCTGAAAATATAGCCACGTCAACATCATGTCAATTTCCTAAGGCGTGGTGTTCACACGAACATCCTAAAGATGCGAGGGATAGGAAAACATCGAGGACGAACTTCTCCACCGGGAAGCTCTTCTGGTTCACAGGTATATTGCACTTGAAGACACGCGTCGCTAGTTATTCAAGAACGATGACTCTGTAGGGCATTTATCATACCTATTTCCAATAGTCGACATTTCTTTCTCTGAGTCTCCGTCACCTTATCAGATTGTTCATGGAAGGCCATGTGCATGAACTCCAGAAACTGTGAGAGAAGATTTGAAGGACGCGTCGGATACTAAGTAGATAGAGTGGGACTATATGTCAAGACTGGAACGATGAACTCCCACGCACCTTGTATGGAAACTCCTTGATTAGCGCACGTGCACGGTTTTCGAGATAAAAAGTCGGTTTCCCATCTTGTCTCACTCATTTTCTTCCTCCCATCATCGATCCTATCACCCCCTCAGAAATACCCTAACATGGTCTTCAAAGTAGCAGGTATGATGATCATTTTGGCTCACTTTGATCGATCCGAACGAGTGTTCCTGTAGATGTCTCTCTCGCAGCGTTCGGTCGCAAGGAGATCGAGATCGCTGAGGTATAAGTTTTGCCTTGCTTTTCGCGATCGTTTGTCAACCGATTTCGTGTCTTTTAGCATGAAATGCCAGGATTGATGTTCATGAGATCAAAGGTATTTTGTGCGAGATCGTTGACAAATTCTTTTTTGATCCTCTTCCTTCAGTACGGACCTTCTAAGCCTCTTTCTGGCGCTCGCATTGCTGGATGCTTGCACATGTGAGTCCGATCGACGATTAATTGTTGCGGAAGTCCTTATACTCTGCAGGACCATTCAAACTGCCGTCTTGATTGAGACATTGACTGCTCTCGGTGCTGAAGTCACTTGGTCATCTTGTGTACGTGTCCGTGGTTACGTGATCATCGCGAGACGCTCACTTCCATTGGTAGAATATCTTCTCGACCCAGGACCATGCTGCCGCTGCGTAAGTATATCTTATTCCATGATATCAGTATCCTAATCATGACTTTATCTTTATAGTATCGCTGCAACTGGAGTTCCTGTCTTCGCTTGGAAGGGCGAGACTGAGGAGGAGTACCAATGGTGTATTGAACAGAGTCTTGCTGCCTTCCCTGGTGGCAAGCCATTGAACATGATTCTTGACGATGGTGGTGATCTTACTACCCTTGTCCACGAAAAATACCCCCAATACTTGAAGGGTAAGGATTTTTATGTCGATCTACGTGGGAACATACCACTGACTGTTGGAATAAAGACATCAAAGGTCTTTCTGAGGAGACTACTACGGGTGTCCACCACCTGTACAAGGCTTTCCGTGAAGGCAGGCTGAAGGTTCCAGCCATCAACGTTAATGACTCCGTCACGAAGTCCAAGTTCGACAACTACTATGGATGTCGGGAATCCCTTGTCGATGGTATCAAGCGTGCCACTGATGTCATGCTTGCCGGCAAGGTCGCTGTCGTCGCCGGTTACGGTGATGTCGGCAAGGGAGTGAGTAGTATTTTCTTCGTTTTCGTCCAGCTGTCATTGATGATTGATCGTTTTAGTGTGCTGAATCCCTGCGCTCATACGGCGCGCGCGTTCTCGTCACGGAAATTGACCCCATCAACGCGCTGCAAGCTGCGATGGCTGGTTATGAGGTGACGACCATGGAGGATGCTGCTCCGCGTTCAAACGTCTTCGTTACTACCACCGGTAACCGTGATATTATCACTGCCAAGCACTTCTTGGTCATGCCCGAGGATGCGATCGTTTGCAAGTGCGTACAACATCCATTACCTCGGTGATGAGAACTCACTCTTTGTCAATAGCATTGGTCACTTCGATGTCGAGATTGATGTTGCATGGTTGAAGGCCAACGCCAAGCAGGCTGTCAATGTAAAGCCTCAAGTTGACCGCTTCACAATGGCTTCTGGCCGTCACATTATCCTCCTCGCTGAGGGTCGTCTCGTAAACTTGGGGTTGGTTATTCCATGCTCAATTTTATAGTTCGTAATTAACCTTGGGTGAATTACCAGTTGTGCTACCGGCCACCCGTCCTTCGTCATGTCCTGCTCCTTCGCGAACCAGGTGTTGGCCCAGATTGCTCTTTGGACCACCCCAGAGAAATTCCCCCTCGGCGTTCACATGCTGCCCAAGGAGCTGGATGAGGAGGTCGCTCGTGCTCACCTTGCTCAGCTTAATGTCAAGTTGACTGAGCTCAGTCCCGAGCAATCCAGGTACCTTGACATCCCTGTCCAAGGTCCATACAAAGCTTCGCATTACAGGTTAGACAGATGCACTCTGTCGTTGTACATTGACCAATCCTTTTGATAGGTACTAAACGTATCGATTGCTGCATGACGGCCTCAACGTGCCCTCGCTAGTTAAGAGGAGACGGGACCTTCAACGTCCTTGTGGGTTGGATGTTAATTATGGAAGAGTCTCAACGCTCTTTGTCGAGGTTGACAAAAAGGCTGGCTCCTTGCGGGGTCATTGCTGGATAGGGCCTATACTTAAAGACTTGGCTTCTTGTAGTGCACTGTGGAGTCGGGACAGGGCAAGCCATGCGGGCCTCAACGTGCCCTTTCTTACATGGTGTAGCGTATCTATGCAATCGAGATGAGATGAGGATGTTGATTTGCGCAGAAGTCGGCTAAGCTTTCTGTTTAAATGAAGACATTGTGCCATCGGGGCAATAACCGGACTGCGTGGACAAGATCCGAATGGCTTGGCTTCGCAGTAAGACTTTCGGGGATGGCCTCGGTGCCGATCTGGTAATAAAGTTCCAATGCAATAGCCAAGCTGAGCGCGGGATCATCATTTCCACATCAAATCAATCGCTCGTGGGATCCAATCTTGGTGCCGCACTCTAAGCAAGTTTTGACCATCGCAGCATTAATCTTATGTAATTGGAACAGGATATTCCGTATTAATAGCATTGCAATCATCAAGTGCTGAGCTCCGAGCGAGCGATTCAGAAATCAAAATGGATTTGGGTATTACTTGCCTACAGTGTGGGAGGACCTGGAAGAGACCTGCATAATCCCAGAAACACCTTCGACATGCAGAACTATATTTCAGAAAATAGAGTAAAGAATGCATCGAAAACCATGAATTTGGCGCACAGCCTTGTGAATTGTGCTGGTATCAAAGATGAACAACTCATGATCGATAATCTGTTCTCGTCACGGTTGAGCATCCCGAACGACGAGCTCCTTGATGCGTCCCTCAGCAAGATCGTACATCCATCCGTGTACAGTGACTGTCTTTGCATCTGGGTCCGCCCATGCAGTGGTAATAGGCTCCGACTTGCAGATATTGTCGACCTGCTTGATGACATTGGCTTCAACGACCTTGTTCAGCGCCTCGCTCGCAGAGCACGCGGTAAGGTCGAGGGATTGAATGAGTGCGGTGAGGGGGCTCAGCCAGCGCGTGAGTGGAGTGGACGTGCCAGAGTTAGCGGCTGTGTTTTTGGCCGCTTCCATGGAAGCCATGGCACCTCCGCAGTTGGTGTGACCGACAAGAACGACTGTTGAAGACGTGTACACGTTAGAGGAAGGATCGACCTCATCATGAGAGTACTAAGAAACTCGCCGTGTTCAACGCCAATTTCTTTGACAGCAAATGTGAGAACTGAGAGCGCGCTGTCATCATAGAGGTGGAATTGGCTGCAGGGGCGGGTTATGAGTATAATACGTATTTAAATTATTTTTTGTTCAACGTACTTGGCAACGTTTCTGTGCACGAAGATATCGCCAGGCCTAGATGCTGTGATGACTGATTCCGGTACTCGCGAGTCAGAACAGCCAATCCAAAGGATCTGAAATGAACTTTGAAAACGTGGCTGAAGACAGCGCGATAGGCATACCTTGGGCTTCTGGGCGGTGGCTGACTGAGTAAAAAAATCGGGTGTGTCCTTGATTACGCTCTGTGCCCACTCCTCGTTAGCGTCGAGCAAGGTTTGAGTGGGCTTTTGGGACATGTTGCGGAGGGGTGGGAGGTATACTGGATGTACGACGAAGAGGTTTTGGAGGATGGTCAGGCCACAGGTGTATGCGGCCCTCAACATGATTGCCTTGTATCTTGCAGCACGGTGACTAACACTGAGTACAGATCAGCTCAAGTACGAATAATTGGAAGCGCACGCGCGATGTGACACAAGTCTCGCGCAATCAAGATTTAAATTGGAATTTGGCAACAAGTGGCTCATGTAAGTACTTGTCATTCTAATCGCTAGCTATTACATAAGTATAATACATATCCATTTTAGTCTTCCAGACCTAAGGTTGTTCTTCGGAACACATTTTCAAACACATCGTTTTCGATACATGACTATAACTGCCACAAGTCAAGTTGAACTGTCCTGGTACCTTTTATTAAAGGGAGAAACCAAGCGACCGGTCCCCGCCTGTCTAGGGGAAACACTAGCCCCCTTACTAGTAGAGTATCGATGACAGCAAGCCTTATTCGTCAATATATAATGAATCATGATGAATCCATTCATCCATAGCCTTGCCCTTCCGATACTTCACAAGTGAGTTGTCAAAGGTTGTCAAGATATGTAACGCCAGTAGATTTGCACTCAGATTTAATGCCAGTGGGGAGTATATGATCCGAAGATCTTTCAGCTCTCACACCAAGAAATCAGTACAGGCTTGCAACGTTTCGTGCCTCGCAACGACTGCGCACGTTGCTTATCGAACACGACGAAGGGTCGCGGCCCCTCAAACGCCTCCGAGTACCCGTCAGGTGCCCAGAGTTTTCTGAATCACGCGCCCAAACACCACAGTGTGACTAATTACAATTACAATATGTGGACTAATTACGTCGGTTCAAAACTTGCCTGACGTACACATTCGCACCTATGGAGTGACCCGTTAACACGCCTAGTCATCGTTACGCCTAGGAAACACCTCTGATTAACGGCGATTCTGTGGAAGGTTTGTACCGGAACTTAGCTCTCCTTAGGTCTGTACTTTGATGATATCTTTTGTCAATTGTTCCATGTTGCTCATGTCACAGCGATACACTGGGACGTGCAACCTGCGAAGGCTATTCGCTGATTTGGGGCAGAGCCAAACTTTGCTTTGCATGCTGCCAAGCACATTCTACACGAATTCTTTGTTAACGTCGACACCCTGATGACTTTCTCCGCTGCCAGTGGTGTGATTCACTCTTGCTTATCATGTTCCTCACCAACTTTCCGTCAACTTTATATTCCCTGCCGACAAATAGGCGACCTCCCTATCCACAACATCCCATACTTCAATAGTCGTACGATCCCCCTCAGGTACCGGAGTGGAACGTCCTGTCTTCCAAGTAGCCCCTTTCGCCGAACATAGCAAATTACCTGAAAGACACAAGTACAGCAAGTAACAGCTGGGTGTCTAATATGTCAAGCGAGATCAATTCCTGCCGGCTGTCCAGCCTCTATCACTAAGACACGCTCGATGGCGTGGAGTTGTCGGACTCCTCCGCAAGTTATTGTTTGTCGCTTAGAATGGCAACCCTAAGGCAAGTGGTCATCGTGTGCATTGCGGACACGATGCTCACAACCATGTAGATCTGCGTTTACTATATCTCATACGAACCCTTGGTGGAAGAGCTGATGAAGACCAATGGTGCTTGGAGCGACTCTGGACGCCATGGATGGGCAAGCGACCGCGAACATCCGTTTGAAACTCGAACGATCCACGTACTCCCGCCATTCGTAGGCAGTGACATCCTGACCTCGTTACAAGCATACATTCGAGGATGCTGCTTGTGCATTTTCGGAAGTACTGTGTGAGTGAAGCGTGTACGCGCGATGGCGCTTGTTATTTGCATCCGCCAAGAATGAACGGATAGTTCTTCGTGCGAGCGGCAGAGAGACAATAATATTGACAACTGGTTGTCCGACCAGGCATCCGCGGGCCGTCCCTCTCTGGTAAGGCTTTCCTTGTGCATAGTATATTTATCTTAACGTTCCAAAGGCGATTGCAATAATAGAGAAACCATTCTAGTTGTGTCGGCAATACACACAGATTGCCACCATCACCTGGAACAAGAAAGAGATTTATTTTCTTGATAAACACAGTTGATTTGCTCATTAGAAGACTGGGACGTAAAGATCCGAGCCGAAGTTTGCGAATTCGAGTGCAGGAGTCTATGCGTACGGTGGGCGTAATACAATTACAGGATAGAAAAGTATCAGCTGTCCAAGATGCGGCGGCCGTGATGGTAATGAGGTGGATATGGTGAGGAGGTTAAGAGAGATTAACGGTTTATCAATGTCTGGACAAGAAGCATATATGATCGTGATTGATGGGACGAATCAGATGGTTAGCCTTAGGCTCGATCGGTTCAGTCGAGGCTCGGTTGCAGCCGACGCCATTGAACGGGAAGTGCCGATTTGGGTGTAGGGGCCATTGTCAAATTATTATGTAGACAAGCGCGTGCTTGAACCCCTTCGAAATCGCCTCCCCCTACTACCTTCCATATCCCTAGTTTACATCAAACACGACCAACCTGTTTTAGCCCCCATCTCTTACCATTCTAAAGGTCAAGCATTTCTCGAATAACCATTGACTTCCGCAGCTTGTCACTTAGTTGACTGTTAATCATCGATTTCGCGTCCGTCACTTTAGGAACGTTTGCAAGCAAGCAGATGGTTTCGTCGGCACCTGCACCATTGACAAACCCTCCAGTTTCTTATGCTGAAAGTGTCAAAAAGGCTCACTCTCCTCGCTCTAACGCTGTTCGGAACTCTCTTGGAGACTTCCCAACCGTCTCTGGCGCGTCTGGGATATCTTCCTCTTCTTCACCACCTTCGAATGCCACGTCCCAATTACCCAAATTGCTTAGTTCGATCGAAGCGATAGGCGGATCTCAGGCCGGCGCTTCTGATTTTCCAGAACTCCCTACCGAAACATCTTCGCAGAACAATGCAGAGGACCACAACGAACCAACGAACCATGTGCATCCGAATGCCAATAACGTACCAAAGGCGGCACCTGCTGTGAACGTATGGACCGAACGTTTGAAAGAGCAGATGGCGCTTTCACATGTACACGTACACCAACCTCAGAGGCAACCTCGGGCAACAGCCACATCTTCTGTCGGAACGCCTTCAGTCCCTCACAGGCTAAGACCTACCGGCATGGGTACTTCCCCTGTGCCATCGACTTCCACATCTCGTTCGAGTCCGTCACAGACGATGTCTCTCAATGGAGACGATAATGACCATGATCCTTTTATCGTGCGCATGCCTTCACACCTTTCTCGACACTCGTCTTCCAAGTCCATCCGTCTAGTTAATGACACTGATACTTGGCAAGAGGTCGCGAAACCTCCATGTATTGACCTTGGAGGAAGTGAAGGCGGCGAGAAGCCCCGAAGTTCGGAAAGTCACGCGGGTACATATAATTCCTCAAATTCAGCTGATCTATCCAGAAAGAGTACGTTATTTGCCTTATCGACTACTCACCCTTCGCCCTTTTTAAGCCCTACTTTTACGATTCTGTAGTTTTTTCGATTTGTTTAGACGATGCTGATTATATGATGGTGCTCATCACATTTATGTTCGGCAGGTAGCATTGATTCCACTCGACATCAAAGTGATTCAAGACCACCATCAGCTCAAATGTCTCGGCTGAACAGCAGAAGCGTATTCGAGGGGAACTCTACAGGTTCGCACTCGGTGCCCTATTCCCGAGTAGAAAGTCGAGCTGGGAGTTCGGCTTCGAGTCCTCGGCTACAAGTCCGAGGAAGGCGACTGCCGGATGACGAATTGACTGTAGTATATGATCTTCGTCACGAGGCTCCAAAGGTTCCCTATAATCCACCACGCATGAGCTCAAGGGTCCCAGAGAGGACTACATACCATCATCACACTTTTTCTCATCCTCCCGATATTGCATCGCATTATTTCAGATCTCCGCCCATACCACCCACTATTGACGCACCACTGCATTCTGCACGGCTTTCGCCGCTACTTTCGGCCATTCGACATCCGTACTACGCAAATCCCGTTTCAGGACACACCTCTCCTACGTACGCAGGCTCGCGCCCTCCCTCTGGAGCTGGTACCCCGCCATACCCGGTATATCCTCCATACGCAACGACATGCGGGTACTGTCATTCGCGAATTCCGTGGGATGGGTTCGTTTCCCCAATCCATCCTCGCCCCGTTCCGGGCTTTTCTACCCCGTTACTGCAGGACGAATATATTGTGCCTCCGCCGATGCATCTGTCATTCTTCAATCCACCGTTTCCAGACACAACAGAGCCATTACCAAAAACCCGTTTAACGCAGAGTGAGCGTTCGTATGAGAGCTCGCAGGACTCACATTTGCCGCCTGCTATTGTTTCACGAAATATGGTCTTCGGGAGTATCGACCTGACTCATGATCGCATCCATCAGACGCCGAACACAAAGGAGGCTATGAGGGAAGAAGGCAAGAAATCCATTGAGCAAATGGCGGAACAGTTCTCTGGCTTTTATATTGGTGTTCCACCTGGCGAACCAGTGCCACCTCGTCAAGGACATAAAAAACATTCGACCAAGAGTCTTTCAAGGCCTTCTGCGAGTCCCGTAGCGGAAGCTACAGACAATGCGAAGGCAAATGGTGCACCCCAGGACGGGTGTAAGGTGGTTGACGAACAACCGAATACTGCTGTCGGGGAAGATGTTTCAGCACCTAATAAGAAGTGGGTGTTTGGAACGACAGCGAAGTTTGACGGGCCGAACGAGGCTAGTCCACTGGAGGATTCACGGAGCACGTCATCTGAGCACTCACCTCCA
The DNA here is from genome assembly GCA_016695465.1 of Suillus americanus. Classification (NCBI taxonomy): domain Eukaryota; kingdom Fungi; phylum Basidiomycota; class Agaricomycetes; order Boletales; family Suillaceae; genus Suillus; species Suillus americanus. The sequence continues at coordinate 32,696 of MU177962.1, read as the reverse complement.
CCCGCTGAACCTGCGCAACCAGTTGCTCCTCTACTTGACCAGCACTCGCCTACCGCGGCAGCGCAGCCCTCTAGCAAAGAGAAATCTGTCACATCGCCAATTAGCGAAACACAGAATGGACCTTCAACGATGAGGTCTGAGGACGGTTCTACAACGAGCGACGTCTGGGAAGTCAAGGACTACGGATATGGATTCGGCGACGTGAGTGGCACAGATAATGCCACCGACGTCATTCGCCGCGCCAGGGAGGCTCGAGAGAGGCAACGACAACTCGAGTGGCAGAAGGAGCAGGCACAGATACAGCTGCAGAAAGAACAGGAGCTACAACATGGAGTGCAGGAGACCCACACCCAGCACACGTGGCAGGAGGCACATGAAGAGCGAGAACTGTGGGACCAAACAAAAGAGTTCGGACGTGGGCGACCCCGTCGAGGCTCTTGGGCTGGTTCGTATGGGTCGCACGAACGGGGCGCTTATGGTAGTCGAAGAGCCCGAGGATTTGGTGGTCGCTACCAAGGGCGACATCCCGGCCGTGGGGGTTACCACCACCAGCAACGATCTTCCTTATCTTCTCTCACACCACCTCCACAGTTTAATCCTTTGCCGCTACCTGGTGCCGGTTATATGAACGGTTATGTCCAGATACCATCTTATACACCTCCCGATTACGAATTGTACCACCCCGTTCCAGTCACCATACCTGTGAATGGTGCACCTCTCATCCCTTTACCACAGTCAGCATTGCCGCTTCCTCTGGACACGACACGGTCATGTCTTCTTAGCCAGTTGGAATATTATCTGAGCTCTCAGAACATGGCACAGGACTTCTTCCTCCGGCAGCGGGTGAGTTCAATAGTCGATGGGAATCTTATGTTTCTGACAAGTACCGCCACGTTACACAGATGGATGATCAGGGATGGATACCCATTTCACTGATAGCTTCATTCAACAGAGTAAAAAAGCTTACCACAGAGGTCAATCTCGTGTGCGATGTGCTCAACCTGTCTAGCTTGACTGAGGTCAAGGGTGAATATGTTCGGATGGCCAGGGAACAGTGGAAGCAGTTCGTCTTGCCCAATGCTCCAAAGAGCATTGTGTGCCATCCGATCGAATCTGAGGCAATAGAGCCTCAGGACGATCAGGTCGCTTATGCTCAGGTTCAGGATGGTGAAATAGAAGAAGAAGGTGATACATATGGGGAGGATGACGACGACGAAGACATTGTCTTTGTCATTGGCGAAGAAGCAGAAGGCTCGTGGGCGCCAGAACGACGACCAGCAGCATTGGAAAGCACTTGAACGCTGGAATTGCGTTCGGTGACTCTTTAAAAAGCATTCTAGAACGAAGTTGATACCCTTACCCGTGTGCACATTTCAGTGCGTTCGCGGACAGGTGATCCTATTGATTTTTACCTCTTTGTTATGTTCTTTATGTGGTTAGTCTGTATCCTCGTGTTCTCCATCGCTAACATTTTGCTTCATATGCATGCTTACACAGTAATAACGTTTTCCTCATGGCAGTATCATCCTCGCATATCGTATCATGGCTCATTCGTCCTTCACATTTCCCTGGCCGGCTTTCATACAATGTTGTTCGTTTTCCTGCAGTTATCGTTCTAGTACACGAGCTATCCCGTCTATAAACTAAATGATCATTGGGCTCTCTGGATAGGGCATTAGCAGAACTCGCTCTTAATGGACACTATCCTTAGATTTGGAGCATTTTGGTCCAAAAGTCATTGTGTTGCTATTTAGAATCCAATGAGGTCACAGGGTCTGGGGTCCTCGCGTTTTGGCCGCAGCGGCTGCGCTTCGCATGCATATAAGACTAACCCCACTTGCTAACTGCCGTCATCATAACCTCTTGCTTGCGCGCCATGGTCAAAGCCTCTGACGTCCTTTTGATTCTTGTTCGTACCTACAATATTTGCTTAAGCACAGGGAACTGAGTCACTAAACAGGTTGCTATCATCTTTCCGCCAGCAGCCGCTGCTTTTGTCACCGGCTGTAGTTGTGATTTGCTCATTAACATATGTTTGACTATGTGAGCTTCCCATGATTACCGAAGTCATAACACAGGCTGATCACCGGCATAGCTTGGGATATTTCCCCGGACATATTGTGCGCTAGTCACCCGTCTCCTTGAAGAGACAGACTCTGACTTGTAGTTCCTTATCATAGCACGCCTTTTGGCTCATCTACAAGAAGATGCAGGCTGAAGAGAAATATGGGTACGGGGGGTTCTATTGTACGTTTTTTGCTTGCCATTCTGTGCACTGCGGCTGAAACTGTGATGTAACAGACACTGGCAACGGGCATTACCAGTCTCTCAATCAAGGTTCTGCTGCTCCTGCAAACTATGGCACGGCAGGACCCTAGATTATTTGTCACTCGGATGATATCCACTTGTAGAATTTTGTAACTACCTAGGGCTTTGTTCACTATTGCCCATACCTTATGAGTTTTGTCGCTACCATCATTCTTTCGAAATCTTGAAGATTCATGGATTTATCTGGTGAAGTGGAGAACGCCTCCAGCATTGCAATAATCTGAAGGGCAATTCTGTCGATAAGGGACACCGATAGAGAATGAGAGTGCTTACTTCTTCAGCCTTTATATTCTCCTTAAGCAGATTAGCAACGCGCGTAACGTCCTTGATCATGATTTTCTGTCGGTCCAGCTCAGTATCAGGCACATCAGGGAAGAACCTTGAGAACTCCTCCCGACATTCAGCCTTTTGTTTCGCACTCAATTGACTAGCATCAAGCCTCGCGTCGGTAGGCAACGACTTGGATGTCTTTTGGGATTTGCGCGATCCGGAAACAGCGGCAGGCTTATCATCTTGATATTCCTCATCAGATGCTTCTGGTTCACTCGTGTCCCCATCGACGGACATGCGATATTCATCACTGTCCGGGCCACTATCATCGTCCTCCTGGTCACTGCGTGCTGTTATCTCGGAGTGAGCAGCAGAAGGCCCGCCATCGTCACTCCCTTCCCTGTCTTCTCCCTCTAGAAGGGCAGCACACACAGATCGCCAGTCCTTCCGGCTGACTTCGCTCGATTCCTCCAAGCTTGCTCCCCAGCCTGATGCAGCATTTCGAAACACAGAAAGAACCTCTTCGTCATCTGAAGGGAGTCCGAGAAACTGAAGTGCAGTTGGGACAGATGAAAGTGATATGGAGATAGCGTCTGGAGACGGAGTACGGTCTTCGTATTCATCAAGTAGAAACCCTCCAGCATCTTCTATCAAGAATCCTCCTGGTGATACATCTTCTACAGCGGCTAATCCGCCAGACTGAGCTGAGTCAAGTTTACGCTTCTTTCGAGGCGGCTTTGATGATTTGGGGATGTTTCCAGCAGCTCTATCGAATGCATCGTCTATGCGTCGACGCAGACGAGCAGACAGAGCAACGAAGTCGGTATCATCCATGATTTCTTTAGGGATGGTGGAAGTCTGAAAGAAGACAATTATGTCACGTGGAATCGGCGTGAGCTGTATATAGCACTTTGGTAACACCCACTTGAGTACTGAACTGGTAATTCAGGAATTTCCCCTTGCTATCTCCAGAACATTTGAATTATGCCTAGGACCCAGTGTTGCGCCGGACTTATATCAAAAATAATCAATCTTTGCATGTGAACCTTGATTACAACATACGGGATATAAATCCCTCGGGCGGTTATCATGCGGCATCAGTCCCACCTCCCTGACTCTGAGCCACGATGCCCCAGCTAGAAGAACACTCGGATAAGATTGTTGTCGAGGTCGCAGAAAAATTCGACCCCGCCTCTTACTACGAGCAGGCTGCCGGTCGTTTGGTGATCGATCCTCAGTATGTGACCCAGTCGCAGTCTTGGCCTCTAGCGACGAGTTAAGATCACACCTGCTTTTAACTTTAGGCATGCGAAGATGGAGTTTGGTGAAACACTGGCTTCGATGCTTAAACTGAGCCCCGACGGCTCTACGATTCTCTGGCCACAACCTGCCGACGATCCGAATGACCCACAGAATGTGAGAATTGTTTGCTATTTTGCTCTGAGATGAGCTAACTTTTGAAGTAGTGGAGTGATCGGCGTAAATCACTGCACCTTCTTGTTATCACTCTGGCAGCCTGCATACCCGATTTTGATTCAGGAATCGGTGCGTTCACGTTTACGATGTTGTTGTAGTGTCTGACAACATCGCTAGGAATTGCTTCAATCTTTGGATTGGCACAGACATATCGCACAACAGCAGGTGTTATCAATAACCTCACATCCAAGTGCGCAGCTTTACATTCTCCAGTGAAGGGAAACCTTAATAATAGAATAGCTGGAGCATTTTCCTGCTAGGTAATTTCGGCTATTCAAGAGATGAAATCCTACAGTTGGCTGATTCTTCCTCTACAAGGATGGGGTGGGATCTTTTGGGTAATGCTCGTGCGACGTTACGGTCGCCTTCCTGTGCTATTTTGGACACAGGCACGTATCTTTTTGCGATTATTTTTTAGTGCTGGAATCACTTAGTCTGTATTTAGGTTTTTGCCCTTGCCTTCCTCGTCGGCGCTACCTTTTCACCGGATCTGGCTACCTTCACAGGTAATATTTCATATGCGGCGAATAACCTGAATGCCGACGTATTTCGTTTGAAAGCAATGCGCTGTCTGACAGCATTTTTTGGGTGTGCACCTGATCTAAATTTTTCAGTTGACAACGATGATACTCATGGATAAGTAGGACATGTCCCCAGGTCACGGTACGTCCTACGTGCCCTCATCCATGGTGCTGTCATCTGAACTTGATTCAAGGGCCTGTATGTTGTCACTGATATATTTCCATTCCATCTACAGGCTCGAAAGTTGAATATTTGGACCTTTGGATTCATCATGCATGTTATTAATGTGTTCATCGGCATTTAACACAACTCATGACTTACTATAGATCCCCATTCTTATCGCCATTCGCTTTTGGCTTTCTCGTAGCACGTACGAGGCAAGTCTACCCTTCCCTAGACAAACAGCTACTGATGCGTTCACAGCTGGCGATGGGCCTATGGGATTGGATCGCTCTACAGCGCCTTCGTTGTACTCCTAATCGGTCTGTTCATGGAAGAGACGTAAGTTTATGTTTCACAACCCATCTTGCAAAATGCTACTTCATTATTAGGATGTACGACCGCCATCTGGATCCCGACCAACAACGAATAGCGCCAGGCGTACAATATCGACTTGAGACCCTGATTGGCATCACGGGGTATAGGATGGCAAAGTATCGGTCACGCTGGTCAGAGATTGTATGGGCATGTTTAAACGTTGTATGGAGGCCTCAATTTTTATTGGTCGCATTTTTTGAAGTGAGTTCGCAAATAAAGTACTTGGAAATGTCTCAACCTCACTGGTATTCATTCAAGACTTTTGTTTTCGGATTCTCAGTTGGTATCAACGTGAGCTGCTTTTTGGTGCTTAAGCGTTCTTTGATATTTAAGAATACTAGGTGACGAATGTCGTTTTTATGGGCTCCCCTCCTCCAGTCGGTTTTGGGTTCAGCCAGTTTGCGGTTGCTGGTGCATACGCGACTCCGATCGTGAGCTTTGCTGTTACCAGCAGATGCTAATGTGTTCATGTCATGCTAGCTAGCGGTGATTCTAGGAGAGCTGAGCGGGCGATTCCTGAATGACCGAATCATGAATTTCACTGTTCGGAAGAATAAGGGTATATTTGAGGCTGAGAGTCGATTATGGTGGGTGCAGAATGTTGGTTATCCCCTAGCAGCTGCTTATAGGACATGCATACTGCAGGGCATGTTACGCAGCAATGCCGCTGTACATCTGCGGCTTCTTGACATTGGGAGCTGGTGTTCAGCATTTGAATAAAGCTGCATTTATTTTAGGGTGGGGGATCGCGCAAGTAGCGGTCATGGTGAATACAGTTGCCGTCTGTGAGCCGCGTTATCAATTGCGGATGTTGGTGAAGTTGCTAACTCGTTTCAGATGCGTATTGCAATGATTGCTTCCCGCGGCGTCAGGGAGAAATTAGTGCTCTGCTCAACCTGGCGCGCGTGCTCGGTGGTAGGCACTCTCATTGCGTCTCTACTTTTGACCACGCGTCATGTCTATTCACAGGCTTCAGCGTAGCATACTTTCAAGTCCCATGGGCGACGAAATCTGGTGGAATTCAGACATTTGGTGTTGAAGCAGCGTATGTACACACCAGGCAGCTCAGAACAAATTCTAACCAGTTCTAACCACATGCCAGGATTGTGATGGGATTGTTTTTAATTGCCGTGCCAACAGTGCAACTGAGAGGGAGATATTTCCGGGTGAGTGTGACAATATCATTATCTGATGTCACTCTTCAACTTCCCGCTGGCGTTGTAGGAGCACTTCGCTTTATAACGCGATGCTGCTATTCCATAACCCCGAGGCAAGTATGAGAACTGTATTCTGCGAAGGCGTTTGCACCAGTCGCGTTGTTTTAGTTACCGCTGGAAGCATTAGAATCCTTGGATCACAAGAAACAATTGCACGGAATCTCCACCAGATCTAACAAACCTTGAAGAAATTATCCAGAATGAAGAAAGAATATGTCAGACAATACAGAGAGCGAACTATGCCAGGAAATAGACTTCAAATGCAAGACGTCAAACTTTCACAAAAAAACAGTCCTATGCTGGATCAGCGGGGAATCAATTCCAGCTATGTATGTAAAGGGTCCGTAGGAAGATGTAGCATCACTGTTCGGAAAAAGGATAGTGTTCACACCACGAACGCAGCGAGACACAGAACACAAGTGACGAGTATGCTGTATTGTACGCTCGCGCCCAAAGTTGCTCCAGATGCGGTAGTGTTGCTTGGACTGGTCGTACTGTGCGCACCGGAGGCAGTGCTACTCGACCCGCTGGAACTCGAAGAGGATGATGATGGTGGGGCAGCTGCCGCAAGGTTGCTCACAGAGGCCCATGTTGCAGCGATGTTCGTACTCGTGTTACCCTCAAGGTAAGGGAGGTAAGACACGGTGCCATTGCTTGTGAGCTGCACGAGAGCTGTGACACCGGCGAAGTATGTCGCTTTGGAGTCTTTCGTAGTGGGCGCTGCCAGGGACTGAGTGGTGTTCGTCTGGGGATTCATTAGTAGTGAGAATGAGTTAGTCAAAATGAAGGACCGTACCTCAACATTGATTATGTACGTGGCGGAGGAATCTGCAGGAATGAAGGCGAACTCTTGCTGGACCTATTAACTACATGAAAACGTATTTCAGGTAGAAAAAAGTACAGGACTTACTGTGTTGTCTGCCTGGAAGAACGAAGTGACTTGCCCGTAAGTGGCGAGGAATGCGCTCCCATCTGAGAGCGGGTAAGCCTGGGGCTCCGGTTGGAAATAGGAGTCTGGTGCCACTGTCAGTGTCACATCCCCTAGTGATAAGAGTACATTACGTACAGTGAATGACGAAAATGTCTGCGCTCCCAGCAGGGACGTTGGGGACGTCTAGGAAATGAATGTGATTTTGCGCAAGAGCCATGACTGGAACGTAGCCCGAGGGGTATGGCACCTGTCCATCGATAATCCAGTTTAATGGTGTACTATTGGCCGCTTTGAGTAAACCCATGTCAAGGGAGAAAAGGTTCCCTTGTGACAACGCATCTGTGGTGGCATGTCAACCAAACAAGGTACATGGCAACGGCACCAACTTACAGAAGACGTTTGTGTCATGGTCCAGGATAGCACCAAAAGATGTATAGTCGAAAGAACCAGCATCGACTGCCTGCATGGACCATGATTTTGCGGTCGCGTCGTAGATGTAAAGAGAGGAAGGGTTCTTGGAGTCGGCGTTGATCGCATAGATCGCGTTGGTATACTATCAACAGAGAATTAGCCCGCCGTCAAAAACTACAATTGCGCATGCTCAGACTTGCCTGCGAGAGGTAGCATGTAGTGTTAGCCACATCAAATGGCCTGTGAGGGAGAAGTGTAAGCGCAATGCATGGATGAAGAAAAGTACTAACGGTCGGTTGGACGCTGTGATGTCTGTAGCAGCAGTGCCTGCATAAACAGAATATTAGGCCTCTAGATCCCATGACGACAAGAAACTGACTGCTGGACCAGGTGTCTTGGGTGCCCGCGTTCCAGTCTTTGCCGTTTAGGCCGAAAGCAAGGAGGTTCCAGTTGGCGTCAAAAGTAATGCATGGAGATGCTCGGACTGTTGCCGACGTTAAGAAAAAAAGAAAGGCGAGGGTAGGCAAGAACATAGTACTTGATGACGGAAGAAAAGTTGAAGAGATGAAATTCGACGAGACCGACTTCGGGTGAGGACTTACTCCTACCTCATTAGGTAAGTCAAAGTGCTAGATTTATTACACATGGGCACACGGGTTTTCTCACACCAAAACATTCCATTGTAGAGACAGTAGAAGTGGGTGTATACTTAGATGCGCCACGAAGTAACAATAACCTATCCTGGTTTTTGAAATCGAGAAGTTGTAGAGTGCCAATCATAAGGCAAAGCGTGCCTATTCGATGCACAAATTCAATGCTGTAAGTCAAATGAAAAGAATTACACTTACTCGAAAGTAGCTTCCTTTTAGTTGTGTCATAGGAACGGCAACTAAAAACATAGCGATCACAAGTCTATAAAAAACGTCAGGCACTTCGAGTGTGTCGAGCAATATCACTTGCGCTGCTTCAACACCAAACACCGTCAATGCTCCAGATTGTGTAGCCCATGGGACTTGGAAGTATGCGACTGCGAAACCTATGCCACAATCGTGAATGTTGGAGTAATCATGCGTCATTGCAACTCACCGCCCACTGATCTTGCAAAGTTTAAGAGCGCACTGACTTCGCCCTAGAAGTGGGAGGATGTGTCACTGAAATGCAAGTAAGTAAGTATGAGTCACTCACTGCCCTGCGAGGGAAGCAGTCACTGCAGTATGCGTCTAATAATATTCCTTGAGTTATCCCACCACAATCGAAGTATTGAATCCGAGACTTACACACTGCAACAGTGTTAAGGGTGATCGCAACAAATGCAATGCCCCAGCCCATGATGAGAGCGGCTGCGCTGAGATTTTGTATCCCAGCACCCAGTGTCAAAAAGCCACAGATATAAAGCGGCATGGCTAAGTAACATGTCCTACACAAACTCTCAGTTCTAATCTTCTGTGAAAAACTATCAGTTGAATTTGCATACCACAAGCGGCTCTCGGCCTCGAAGAAACCACCATTTTTGCGAATATTCAGATTCATGATGAAGTCATTCACATAACGTCCAATGAACTCGCCAAAAAAGACGGCAACCTAAATGTTCCAAACTGAGTACAGTGGTCATGCACACTTTATAGATGGAAAAAAAACTTGCAATTGGAGTCGCATATGCTCCAGCAACGGCATATTGACTGAAGCCAAATCCGACGGGAGGAGGAGATCCCATGAAGACCACATTCGTAGTCTACAAAAGTCATCAAGTCTATTACGGCAAGTCAAAACGGAAATGCTCACATTCACACCGATCGAGAACCCGAAAACCAATGCCTTTCGAAAAGGTCAGCAGGTGTAGTAAGTATGGTTTCGCAAATTATTTCATCTCACCTCAAAGAGAACTACGAAGAAAAACTGAGGACGCCAAGCGACATCCAAAGATGCAAATAGAACTTCTGACCATCTTGGTCTGTATTTCGCCATCCTGTACCCAGTGACACCTATCAAAGTTTCAAATCGATATTTCAGTCCCGTGGAAGTTCGCGGTGGCTTCGATACGAGGCGACGATCATACATACTGGTTCAGTAAAGTCAACAACATTGCCTCAAGAAGAAACAGTATATCAGAACGTACGTTTCTTCCATGAAAAACGCAATGAGACATAATACGATGGCGCTGTAGATAGATCCGATAGCGTAGGCCCACCTCCAGCTATCCAATGATTAATGGATATTCTGAATCAAGGACAGCATAAGACGTACCTCGCACGCGCCACAAGAAAGCCAAATACAAATGGTGATAGGAAAGGAGATCTATGAGATAGTGATAAATGTCTTTCCCACTAAAATGATTCATTTCTGACATAACAAAACCCGAAGTCCAGATGTTCAGCTTCCGTGCTTGAAGATGGAAGGGGAAGATATCCGTCACAACATAAAGACCCTTGAACGTTGGTAAATGTTGGGGTTATCACGAGAATTACTACTAATCATACTGTCACCTGGGGACACGTTCTGAAACCGCAGTCAGCTTAATGCAGGCATAAACAACATGAGGACTTGCCCAAAGAAAGCAGTCAGACAGCGCATCCCTTCATCAACAGTTAACAGTGTCCGACAAATACCACACTAACGTGTGAATACCTGCAAAGGTGGCTAGATTCGGTGCCAATGTGGCGCCAACCAAGAATGCAAGCGCAAAAAGCTGTACTCAGAGGTTTCAGGGTTCATATCGGCCAAATTATGAGAAATATATACCTGACTCCAGAAGAGCACTGGCAGCCGACCATAGCGTCTCATGAGCATTACCCAGAAGATGCCTCCCCATCCTAGACTACAGATGAGAGGAGACTATTCCCACGTAATGGTGTGATCTCACCCAGAAGGAAGATGCTCCAGCTTCAACGAGTTGTCATTGGATGTGAGCAACGAAACAATGCATTACGCACTTTGACGTCAGATCGTTGATGACACCTGAGGTCGTGTCATAAGTTTGAGCGAGCCCAAATATTGACGCGATTCCTGCCAATAAATTTCATAATGGCATCATCACGAATATTGAGCGAGGGCGAAATACATACCAATTCCAGAGTCAAAGTCAGGTATCACTGCAGACATTGTAATGATAATCAAGTGCACAGTCTTGCGGAAATCAGTCCACTACGAATGAATAGCTCAGTGTTAGTCGACATGATAGTGAGAAATGACGTGCGTTTTGCGGATCGTTGGGGTCGTTGGCGGGTTGAGGCCAGAGAACCTTCGACCCATCAGGGCTGAGCTTGAGCCTAGAGGCCATTACCTCCCCAAACTCGACCTTCGCTTGTCTAGTAAGTTATAAATGAGTAACGATGGACTCAGGATAACCACATACTCGGGGTCAACGACTAAACGACCAGTAGCCTGCTCATAATAAGCAACAAAGTCCACCTCATCGGTAACATCGACTTCGACTGAGTCATCTGCCTTCGTTTCTGACTGCTGCTGCTGGGAGTCAACATTCTCTAGAGCCATGAGTAAAGGTGAGAGATGGGAAGCGAACAGTCAGGTGTTGACGTTCGGTACCCATGATCAATTTAAAGCAGTACTCACAATGACGGTATCTTTTTTAATCTCGGAGAGGCGCAGATTGTGAGGTATAACCAACGATACGGGAGGGATACGGGAAATTGGAAATACAGCTATTGGCAAACCAAGCTTGCCGATATCGAGACTCGAGAGTGTTTACTATGTAACAGGTTTGTAGCTGCGCTAACGAATAATACGTGTTATCGAGGCCTAAAGTCACGTGATCTCGATCGCGGCGCGCGTTTATGAATGGCGGGAACGCCGGGAAGTGCGTGGATGAATTTGAACGTGACTCACGTGCGTGCGCTTCTTAAACCTCGGTTACACGGATTCGAGCTACACGGCAAACCATTGATTTGGTAATTCTGATATAGCGCGAAACTCATACATATTATGTGATATGAACATTTGCCAAGGCATCTGAATTTAGACATACGGATTATCTACACGTCAAGACATCATATACTACTATTATGGTACGCGCAATCGGCAGCCCCCAGAAGTCGGCAGTCACGCAAATGTCACAGTAAGTCACGACATGTCACTGAGCCAGTTTCAAAGTCAGCTCGGCAGTCAAGCAGGAGCGCAAGGAAGTGAGTTAGTATTCGGCGTGAGCAAGCAAGTACAGTATATACTAGTAGAATCTAAGTACGGAGGGTGACCATGATTAGTGCCGTAGTTGTAGAATTGAGGGGGATGTGTAGGGAGACTGTGTGTGTTGTAAGGATGCTGAGGTTGTCTGTCTAAGTTTGATGGTGACGCAATGGGACCGCCGGATGAATTATTATGTTGCGTTGTAGAGTAAGATGGTGCGCGGAGAGCTGGATTAGCATAGAATTGATGAAAATATGGCTGGTTAGTAAAGTGTGGAGGATAATATGGATTAAAAGAATGTGCACTGGCAGGTGGGGTGAAAAAATGAGTACTGGAAGTGTTGGATGAGGTAGTGTCATTGTCTTGCGAGGCACCGATGATATAGCCCATTTGCAATTCCCTGAATTGCGGCTTGAATGCGTAACTCATATGTAGGGTCCGACGAAGCTTGTAGTTTTCCTCGTCTACCGCTGATAGACTTGCGAATGTGGACCAGCCCCATGACCAGCAGGCAGCAGCGCAGCACCAGTTGGCACTGGTGTGTGCAGTATTGAAACTCCGTCACGGCATATATCGGCAGGTGACATTTCTGCGTGACTTCGGCACTTTCAGCTATCTCATTTAATTCTGCTTCAAATGTATCTGTTTGATCTCGTATTGAGTTGTGTTAGAGAGAGAATGATGTCTATGTAAAGAATTTTGTGTTTAGGTAGCTGGAAACACGAGTTTTGTGAAAGTGCCAACTTCTGGGGGCTGCCGATTGCGCGTACCATAATAGTATCACTTGCCCAGAGTTGCAAAATGTTCCGACCAGTTTTTCATAACACAACAACTACACAACATTAAAATAAAGTAACACTAGGAGCATGTTGGATTTAGTACAGACTCTAAGGCTATGTAAAAAAAATAAAGAAATCTGTCCAGCCTATGTTGCCAGAGAGAAGCCGGTGCGAAACAGTGTTTGAGCACAGAGTTGCAAAATTTCTCACCCGCATAGAAGTCATTGCATCACGCCGTGTCACACTGCTGTTTTAACTCTCCGATGAATGAAACGGGGGCATTTGACAAGTGCTATTAATGATTCGAGAGGCTTTGTACAGCGTCGAGGTTTGTATTTATAATGTGCAAGTATGCTTATGGACTGTAAGGTATTAACTAGATAGGTATAATATATGAATATGCTGCAGGAAAGATTATAGAGAGGGTGACTGGTGTTGACTAGCGCCGGTCAAGTAAGCTGAAAAATAATGTGCGCTGGAACTGGATGGTATGTTACTATCTAAGTAAGGATGAAATGTGTTAGTATGGTAGGTGGAAGAGTAAGTGGGAGGTATGCTTGGGAGAATATTGCGAGAAGATGAAGCAGATGGCACTTTACAGGATGGTCCTGCATGCGATGAAGTAATGGAAGGAGTGATATCAAGATGAGAGCATGTGGCGGGGGGAACATTCTGATCAGTTTCATTAGAATGGCTTTCGTGGAAGGTCCATTTTTGTCCAGTGCGAGAGCAGCCAGCAAAAAGGCCTGCAAAGCGTTCATTAGTCTTGAGTTCTGGATGTGACTCAAAGTATTCTTTGATGGCTTTCAAGAGCTCTGGTTTGGTCCCTGCAGTGGAAATTTGGAGGGTGCCTGCAATATCAATAAGATCGTCCTTGTTCTTGGAGGAAAAGGAGCCTGTAAACCACGCTGCTGCACTAGCACCCTACACTGCTGCCTGTTGTGCTGCCTGTGCTGCCTTTCTGGCTGCAGCGCGTTCCTTTGCTTCCTCCTTCTTCTTCCGAGCTGCTTCTTTCACCATCTCTTGCTCCTCTGAGCTTTGCAGCAGCTAGAGAGTTGGATAAATTGAAATAAAAAGTAAGTGGTTGAAATGAATAAACTTACCTACACGTGTTAAGATTATTGGTTTTGCCGCCTCAAAACTTGAAGCATCATCAGAGTCGAGAAACATTCCATCATTCCCTGTCTCTTGATATTTGGAGTCCTTGAGCCGACATTAACCAGCGTGTGTTGATATTGAGGGCGTGAGTCTTTTTCTTTCCAGCATGTGAATTTAATTTCTTCTTCATAGCATCAACCTCACTTAGCGCCATTGTGCAGTGCGCTTCCGCAGCGCGGACCTTCGATTCTGCGGCATGGACCCGTGACTCCAGTTCCCTCACTTGGTCTTGAAGGACAGAAATGTCAGAGTCTTTGGACATGTTGCGCTGATGGCGGTTGTGTAGCAGCAGTTGTGGGTAGGGGTTTGGGGTGTTAAGGGAAGGGAAAGACATAGTATGGTGTGTGGGCAGTGCAAAGGAGGTTCCAGCTGAGTTGATCAGACTGTCCTCATCCTCATTCTCATCATCGGTACTGTTGGCTTCATCCGCATCATCCACATCATCCTCAGAGCTCGAGTCTGTGCTCAAGCTACTGTCTGATTCAGTTTCTTGGTTGTTCTGGAGAGTATCGGCATCTACGTTTGGAGGATGCGCTGGAAGCTGACTTGGCTGTATGGGGTAGGAAGCAGGGACACTAGCTTCAGTGGATGTGCCCATGCTTGGTGCAAAATCGCAGTCCGTGAAAATACTGGGATTAAACGGCCGAATACCACTGTTCTTCCATGCCTTCAAGATGATCTTGGTCGTGAACACCTTCTCATGCGCTGCCATATATTCGTTGACAAAGTCAGCATGTGCCATCTCTTCACTGGTTTCATCCAACACTTCCTCGCAACGTTTGTACCATGCACGCTGGAGGGGGCCAAAAACACCGACATCCAAGGGCTGCAGCTCATGAGTGGTGTGTGGGGGAAGACAGAACAGCTCAATATTATGCTCAACTGCCAAGCACCGCATCTCTGGTGTGATATGCAATCCATGACCATCATAGATAAGGAGTATCGGTTTACCTGAGACATTCTGGGTGGTAGCTTGTGGGATAAAGCATTCTTCAAAGCACTTTGTGCATATGAAGTCATCTGTCCAGCCATTGGGTGAAGTTGCCATGCTGAAAATACAGAATTAAACTTTTAGATTTTGGGTATGTGTTGATAACTAACCAGATATCTTTATGTGCACTGAACCACTTCTTGTGGTAGGACTTTCCAGCAAACACAAAGCCTGGCGCGATGCTTGCACCATCTGCCGAAACACACTTGATGACTGTGACCAGTTCCAAATTCCCGCTTCGTGTCTTATACTTTGGGAATCTACCACGAGGAACACAGTACTTCTCTGGTGAAGTCTTTCTTCCGCCACCTCGCTGACACCCCTTTTCATCCATGTTATATATGTTCTCCCAGGGGATATCCTTTTCATCAAGAAGCTTCTTAAGAAGCTCGAAATGGTGATCAACAACGGTGCGGTTAGAGCTTTGGCATCGTTTGGGGTCCAGAGCTGATGGTTTGCCCAAGCAGATATCCGGGTGACATTTGAGAAAGCCTCTGACCCACTTCTCGTGAGGATTAGATTTGCCATGACACAATGCGGCTGCCTTGCTTCGAATTGTGCGCTTGCTGAGTGGATGCCCCATGGAGCTGAGTATTTTAATCCAGTCAACAAGTACAGTTTCTGATTCCGGTCAAAGGAGCTGCTGCTCGACATGAGCCTTGTGGTATGACTGACTCTTGCCAAGATACCGCCGACGAAGGGTGTCATATGGGACTTTGTGCTCTGTTGCAACAGCACAAATGTTAGGAGAAGAAGAAGCATGTAGAATAGTGCAGGCATGTTGAACATCAGTAAATTCTCACATTTCTTGACTTCCTTTTTTGTTACTTTCTCAGCTTGGCTAGATTTGTTTCCTCTCTCATGCATCATTCACCTGGTAAATCTTGTATTTTTTTAGTGCAGTCTATACCAAAACATATGTACTAATATAACTGAACAATTTTTTTCTGACCATGTTGAAGTTGAATTTCTGGACAAGCAGGTCCATATTTGCCAAGTTGCAAAAGTACAACTTAAGTCTGTTTAAGGCAAGGTTAAGTAATGTGTACATTTCCTGATGAATCTTATCCTCAAGTTCTTGAGAAAACTTGGTGGGTCGGTTTCTCTTGGGCATGCGACCAGCGCTGCAAGACTGAAAGCTTAACTTCACAGATGAGTGAGTGCATGCACAGCCGAGTTGCCAAGTTTTCAACTCCAAACACAAGCTCATTCCTCCTGTCACACTTTGCATCTCGATAGTACAACATTTATGGCTTTCAACAGAACACAGTTTTCATATCAGAATAAATTAGAGGAGTGTTAGAAGGCAATGTGAAGTCACTAGTAAAATTCCTGAATTTTTCGGTACATGTGATGGCTTCCCTCTGATGGATTAGCATGGAAAGTACATGTTCAGCGCAGTATTTCGCTGCTGCAAGTACTTCCAGCCCGTTTTTCATGAAATAAAAAATACATACAGCAAGCTACGTACTAATTACCCTCTAGAATCATTGTGCTAAGGAAATGAGTGGAAGATGAATGTGCTACATTGTGATTTGCAACTCCGGGCCATTTTGCAACTCTGGGCCAAAGATAGTAGACATAATAGGCATAGGTCTTATATTATTCACAGTGAGCAATATCAAAGATCTTGTAGTCTTGCGATATGATCGATGCACTATTGGGTCAACACATGGAGAGGGTCTGAGTTCGATTCCGTACTTGCCCAATTTTTCTTGATTTTCTTGCATATCCACGGATGAGCATATGATGTACCTACGATGTATGCACAATGTAAAACCCAGATGTCATCCATATATAACGCGAAAAGTATACATATTATATGATAGGAACATTGGGTTAACAAATCTGAATTTAGACATCAGAACTACAAAATGTCTGGCTTGCCGTGTACATTTCAACTGCTCCGCTGCCCACTTGTTCCCCAAGTCCAGATCCTACTCTTGTCGTGGGAGCAATGGTAACGAGGAGACGGGTAGTACCACGGATGAAAACTACCTCGTTCACCAATGGTGAATCATCTCTTTTCCTCCTCGCCAACGCAGGGCTCCC
>MU177962.1:1707-14764 GCA_016695465.1 Suillus americanus | reverse complement strand
GTATCCTGTCATCGCTCGATGATAGGCCGTACAGCCCGTATCAATTATCAATGACAGCTTGTATGCATAATCTCGTGCATATATGAGCCAGCCAACATGTAGGGCTGTGCGTCCGTATGGTGGCCATGGTTGCGCATGACGACCTGTAGATCGAATCAACTTATAGTGGTCAGGAGAAGTCGTGTAATCGAGTGTGCCGAGAGGTAGTTGCCAGTCAATGATGCCGGCAGGAACGAAAAACTGCTTCTCCTTCAGGATGAATGTACGATATTAATGCAGCCATCAAGCCAATGATGGCGAAGCACATTACAGGTGACCACCGCGCTACTCCTGAAACACTAACTTGCATGCGATGCAACTTAGTGCCTACTCGCCTTAGTGCGCGCAAGTGACCACTCCCTCGTCGACGCTCCTGCTGACGGAGACATCGAAAAAGATTCAATGGCGGCCATCACTGGCACTTACAAAGTAGCGTCCCAAGCGCCAACTCGAAAGGAAATGCTTCATAGACTCGAATTGACGCTTAAAAGTTAAGGGTCATGAGAGATTGGTGAATGAGGTGGTTTTCATCCGTGGTACCCGTCTCCTCGTTACTTGCTCCCACGACAAGAGTAGGATCCGGACTTGGGGAAACAAATGGGCAGCGGAGCCGTTAAAATGTAGCCCGAATCCGCCGTGTAACCGAGGTTTTGAAGAAGCGCGCACGCACGTGAGTCACATGCAAATTCATCCATGCGCTTCCCGCCATTCGTACGCGTTGGTCGAGTTCAAACTGAACAAACACTTAACTTGACAAGCACACATCACTGCTACTCCGTGCGGCATAGATCTACGGGAAATAGGCAAGTGCGAGGTTGGACGCGAGCTTGACGTAGCACTGAACCAAAATATTATTGGTTCCCAGTCAGCAGAAAGGGATTGACCTTGAAAACCCGATACGTCATCTCTCCCAGGCTATCCCAGAAAGGATGTCGAAAGAGTACCTGCTGCGCAGGGCCTCGACATTTACTTTTCATTAAACTCTCTCCCACTTCGTCCACCCCTGCATCCCGGCCGTGCCACTAAGAACTGGGGCTGTAATTAAACTATGTCATCAAAGGAGAGTTTCACCACGAGCAGCCTCTCGCTGAACCTGAATGAGGATTGGGACCGCTCAAGTGATATTATCGTGCCTCAGACGCAGGTACCACAAAGTTCTGTGCTGTTTCCAGGAGAAGAAGCGCAGAACGACTGCAGCACACCTGTGGCAAATGGGACTCGGAGTAGGAAAAGCAGGTCACTGAGTGAGCTCATGCGGCTCCATGCCGAGAAGGGGACCGATGTGACCTTTAACGTCGAGGAAGTGAGTCGCGTAGCAGATGTTCTCAAACAGTGGGTGAGTCTTTTAGAATCATTGGGCACCGTCTCCCCCACCTAACGTTTGGCTCATCGAATGTTGTGGCACAGATAAATTCGGGAACTTCTCCATATGAGGGCGAGGATGACTTCTTCTCTCGTGCAAACGATGATCTGTCACTTGGGGCAAAACGTTCATTGCCATCGGGTCCGGGAGACTTCAGTGGCCGAACGAGAGGGCAGAGCGAAAGCGTTGTCTCGCGTTAGTCATCGCTGAGACCACTTTCAGTTTCGCTTTCCAATATCCATCTCTTGCATAGCACTTTAGATGACAATTTACGACCTCTGACGATACTGATGACTTCATGACCATATACTCTACTCTGCGAGATCAGTCATACAACTTAGTTACTTCGTAGTCCTCAAATTCTTCGATTTGCATTGTGCCACTCGCGGCTGGCCACTGAGTGTGTATGTATATTTGGCTAAGTACTGCTAATGTGACGTAATCAACGAACTTGGTATAGTCACGTGCGATGCGAACCGTGCAAGATCTTGGACAAACCACTTCCAGACCGCGTCGAATGTGAAACTTACTATTAGACGGATGCTGAAGAGTCCGAGAAAGAAGAGTGTGACGGTAGGTGTTTTGAGGTGTAACAAGTACATGATTGCTTACGAATGAATAGCCATCACGTCCGGCGCGGAGGAATGGATCGAGGCAGACCAGTGTAAAGAGGGAGCCACCAGAGATTGACTTGAGTGCAGTGAGACCCCCCAGCCCAACAGAGGACCCGCTTCTGTTGAGTGCAAGACGTTTGACATCAACACCAAGGTCTAGATTGACCCCTGTCTTCTCAAGCTCTCCACCGTCTAAACATACCGATGTTCGGGACATCCAGTCAGGCGAATGGTCGGACACCGAATCAGAAGGCGAGGGAGAGTACACAGGGCGTTTCAAGATGTTTCAGGTGCCCACGAAGGCGGACCCGCCGACGAGTGGGACAAAGGCGCGCATGGAGGAATGGGGTCGACCAGTCAGCCCATTTCCGTACGAGGCACGACTAGACAGGAGCTTGCCTGATCCAGAGGATATGGAAGTTGCAGATAGTGAGAATGAGGTCACAGAAGGAAATATCTTGGATGCATTGGATTTTGAGAGCGTGTTCGAGGACATCGTGGAGGTGCCACCTGCGTCAGATCTATCCAGCGATTCGCCAACCAGTGATCGTATCAGGGTAGAAGAGAGCGAGGATTCAGATGCAGACGTTGAAAGTAATGTAGTACGCATCACGGGTAGCGATCCAAAGGCCGCAGCAAGAGCCGCCGCGATTTTGAAATTAGTGAGTATCTCTCGCTTCAATGTCCACAAGCTCAAGTTTTTGATCTACCAGCATGACTATGATTGCGTACTGGCTTCTTCCAAGCGCGGTGCTGCCCGCAAGTCGCGCACAATGTTCCTTGGCGCAGGCGTCGGAAAACGCCGCAGCTCAATACAGAGTCGGCGTGCGATCCACAGGGGAGATTCGACGCCGTGGTGCGATGTCGAAGATATCATGGAGGACATCACTTTCATTGAGCAACATACACCTATAAAACTTCCCCCTCGGGTCAGTATTGGGCACACTGGAGAGCGGGTGTCTCGTTCTTCAAGTGCAACATGTGCCCAACCTCCGTATAGGCCCAAAGCGGGCGAGTGGGGGCGTGAAGACTGGAAGCTTTTGGATAAATGTTTTTTTGAGGAGTGCTATGTCAACGGAGTTATCACTGCGCCGAAGGAGGTTAACAGGGAGGCGGTGGTGATGCGATTTCAATGTCTTGCTGGAGGTCACGATGTTGTAACGGGGCTGGGTCCCCCTTGGAGTTGGTTTGTACTTCCGCACAGTTTTTGCAGTCCTAGCTGAGCTAACACATACTCAGGGAGAACTTGCTAGCGAGGGTAGATGTGCTCATCAAAAAGCGGGCTGCGCGAGCTGATCTCTCAACACTATCTTTTACCAGTTTCGCATCCCCGGATGTGTCCACGCTGGCAAATTTTACCTCTACACCGGTCTCGCACACGCCACGGTACCGTGATCTCTTCGACAAAGCCAGTGCTATTGACGCAATGAATGTCCCCATATATACATCATCTTACGCAGCTAGGTCTCAACCGACCATTGTACCACCAAATCATCTAGCGGAAAAAACAGGTTTCTTTTCCAGGCTTCCGACATGGGCATCATTCCTTTCTCCCCGTGTACATATTAAACCCGACGATCACCCCGACTGTCCACCCTTACCACCTCCGCCCACAGATATCATAGACCGTCGCAAGCCCATCATGACACCAGCGCGGAAACCTTCGGAGCAACACAAACCTCACAAGGATTTTGTAAATCTTCGCCATACTACACCTCTACAAAAGCGCGCACAGCTGCGCAGGAACAAACCAAGGCGCCTCGTAGAGCTCCGTCACATATCGCCGGAGCCTGTCCAACGTATATTCACAGGTGATTGCGGTGCAAGACGGAGTAGCAGTGGTAGCGTTAAGGATCTGATTCAATGTTTTGAGGGGACGAATGATCTTGCTGGTGAAGGAGGTTCTATACAGATCTCTCCAAGTGCCGTGCAAAGCAGGCTTTCTTGGAAACCCTAACTATACATTTAGACCGGAATATTAGATCGACTTTTAAATTGGACATTAGCGTACACGGAAAGAACAGATCAGATCGATCATGTTTTGAACGAGGAAAGTCGACGACGTAGGACAAAACAGTACAATCAATTTAATTATGTAATTTACAAGGAAGCAAATTTGGTCAAGAGCAACTTGTCGAGTACTACTACATACCATTCCCTGTAATATGTCAATGGCGTGCTCAACGGATAACGAAAGAACTCATGATCAGGCATATGTTGAGTACTGTAGGCATCTACTCATCTTGACACCCCCATTGGCGTCGTAGGTCACTTGAGTTGTGTCATCCAACAGAGATTCCCTTGCTCATCATGCATCAACGCTTAACGCCTCTGAGAGCAATCCACTACGTCCTCGAATTCGAATTCGTTGGCACTTCCGTTTCTGCATCAGCGCCTCTGCGTGCGTCCTCCTTGTACAGATCGTCCACATTGGCCATCGCGAGCTCCTGTAACATGTGCGTGGACGCCGGTGAGAATCTGTTCAAGGCTGCCGAATTTCGCTGTAGCGGAGGGTATCCCGATGCAGCTATCGTTGGTGTGAAGGTCAAGAAAGTCCCTACGCAGCCACCGTCACCGGAGAAAGTCATAACATCCTATTCAAAAACAAAACCTACAGTCCCTGCTGACCTCCTCGCTCATTGAGGGCAAAATCGATAGGGCCGCATGGCGCTTGTTTGTCGACGACGGGCTGTGGCCACGGGTTATCATGTGGGTGAATTACCCCTGCTAGCGATGATGGAACCTAGATTTTTGGCCAATTAGAATATCGAATCTTAGTGCTGTGAATGGGCGATAACATGAGAAGCCTAGCGAAACCAGAAGCGTAAGCGATGGGATCGCAGCGAGCGTTGCCCCGAATATACTGCAGGTCGTTCCGAGTATCGACAAATCTTTCCCGACTATTCGGATTGAAATATGTATGTGATACGATTTGTATGGTTCGATAGTACTTGGTGGTTCGAGTGTGGCTGTGCAAATTTTAGATCGTGTGAACATTGGGGTATAAAACAAGCCACTATACAGGATCAGATCATCTCGTTTCCTCTTTCTCCTTTACAATGTCTTCAAAAGGTTCACTTATCATTATTATCGTCTACTACATATACTAACATCAATCATAGCAATCAGAGAATACGACGCAAAGCTTCTCTTGGCCTATTGGCTTCAACGTGCACCTGCACCAAACCCAAACTTCGCCCCTTCACCTTCATCTACTCTTAGATTCCCTGCTCCACGCGTAGCGCAGATCTTATGGGATCCTGCGACTGATTCGATCACGCCAGATACCCTTCTCCCATCTTGGGTGTCCACCACCAAGCTCGTCGCAAAGCCAGATCAGCTCATCAAACGTCGAGGCAAAGCAGGCTTGCTCGCTCTCAACAAAGACTGGCAAGACGCCAAGAAATGGATCCAAGATAGAGCAGGCAAACCCCAGAGGGTCAGTCCTTATCTGATCTAATCGCAACTCCTTCCTTATTCAGCCACTCTCCCACAGGTCGAATCAGTCACCGGCACTCTCAGCTCATTCATTGTAGAGCCGTTCCTTCCCCATCCGTCAGACTCTGAATACTACATTTGCATTACTTCAGCACGTGACGCAGACACTCTCCTCTTCACTACTGCAGGCGGTGTCGATGTAGGCGACGTCGACGCAAAGGCACTCAAACTCGACATCCCTGTCCTCGGTCCTTTCCCAACCCGCGCTCATCTACAGGCCACCCTCCTTCGTGAAGTTCCAGCACACAAGAAAGAAGTCCTCACCGACTTCCTCGTCAGACTTTACTCTGTCTACGTAGATCTCCACTTTGCTTACCTCGAGATCAATCCTTTGGTCGTCCTCGATGACGGCTCCATCCACTATCTCGATATGGCTGCAAAGCTCGACCAGACCGCCGAGAGCATCTGTGGCCCAAAGTGGGCTGTCGCACGAGACTTGACAGTCTACGAGACCGCTCCGGCTGCAACCACAACTGGCTCAAAGGTAACTGCTGACCGCGGACCACCCATGGCCTGGCCCGCTCCATTTGGTAGAGATCTCACAAAGGAAGAAGGTGCGTGATCTGTCCATGATCGTCATATCCTACTCATTGCATGTAGCATACATCCAAAAACTCGACGCTTCAACTGGTGCCTCTCTCAAGCTCACTGTCCTCAACCCCACCGGTCGTGTTTGGACAATGGTTGCAGGTGGAGGTGCATCCGTCGTCTACAGCGACGCCATCGCAGCAGCAGGTTTCGCACATGAACTTGCCAACTACGGTGAATACTCTGGTGCTCCAAGTGAGGGCCAGACGTTTGAATACGCCAAGACCATTCGTACGTATCCCATCAATTCAATCTAATGATACTGACCTGCATCTAGTTGACCTACTCACGCGGCCACCTCCCCGTCCTGATGGCAAGGTCCTCATCATCGGTGGTGGTATCGCAAACTTCACCAACGTGGCTGCAACTTTCAAAGGCATCATCCGAGCACTCACAGCCTACAAATCGCAACTCATCGCACACAATGCCAAGATCTACGTCCGTCGCGGCGGTCCCAACTGGCAAGAAGGTCTTAAGGCCATGCGTTTACTCGGTCCGTCCCACCAAGTACCTATAAACGCGCATACACTAACACAAACGCAGGCGAATCCCTCGGTGTTCCTATCCGCGTCTTCGGTCCAGACACTCACATCACCGAAATCGTGCCCCTTGCCCTAGGCCTCAAATCCACAACAAGCGCAACAGCACCCGTAAGCATCCCCGCCACCGCACCCGGCTCCCCCAAGATCTCACCTGCAGCTCCCGAGCCCGGGGCTGGCGATGTCGGGAGCATCCACGCGGACGGCGAACGCACCCAGCCCGACGACGTCGTGGTCCGCTTTGATTCCCTTGACGGCACCAAAGGCACCAGGCCCGCATACAGACCCTTCGATGAAGACACCCGCAGCTTCGTCTATGGTCTCCAACCACGTGCCATCCAGGGAATGTTGGACTTTGATTACAGTTGTAAACGTGCGCGCCCCTCCGTGGCAGCTATGATTTACCCCTTTGGTGGACATCACATCCAGAAATTCTACTGGGGCACACGCGAGACACTTCTCCCTGTATACACCTCGCTCGAAGAAGCTGTCAAGAAGCACCCCGACGTCGATGTCGTCGTTAACTTTGCGTCCAGCAGAAGTGTGTATAGCAGTACGATGGAGTGTTTGGGCTATGAGAGTATCAAGGCCATTGCATTGATCGCCGAGGGTGTGCCAGAACGCCAGGCAAGGGAGATTCTGTGGAAGGCAAAGGAGAAGGGGGTTTTGATTATCGGGCCTGCTACTGTTGGTGGAATCAAGCCTGGTTGCTTCAGGATCGGAAACTCTGGAGGGTATGTTCGCTCCTTTGTACTTGATTCGCGTTGAAATGAACATCTCCACCCGCAGCATGATGGACAACATCATAGCCTCCAAGCTCTACCGCCCCGGCAGTGTCGGCTATGTCTCCAAATCCGGAGGCATGTCCAACGAACTCAACAACATCCTCAGCCTCGTCACAAATGGTACCTACGAAGGTATCGCCATCGGTGGTGACCGCTACCCCGGCTCGACTTTCATCGACCACCTCCTCCGCTACGAAGCTGACCCCGGATGCAAAATGCTCGTCCTCCTCGGTGAGGTCGGCGGTGTCGAAGAATACCGCGTCATCGAAGCTGTCAAGTCTGGCAAGATCAAGAAACCCATCGTTGCATGGGCGATCGGGACCTGCGCAAGCATGTTCACTACCGAGGTCCAGTTCGGACACGCAGGGAGTATGGCCCACAGCGATAGCGAGACTGCGGCTGCTAAGAACAAGGCTATGCGCGAAGCAGGCTTCATCGTGCCCGCCACCTTCGAGGAGCTCCCTGCTGCTCTGAAAAGCACATACGAGGCCCTTGTCGCGCAGGGTGTTATCGTCCCTACTAAGGACGTCGAGCCGCCTGTAATTCCCATGGATTACAAATGGGCGCAAGAGCTGGGTCTTATCAGGAAGCCGGCTGCGTTTATCAGTACGATCTCTGACGAGCGTGGACAGGAGCTACTTTATGCGGGCATGCGTATTTCGGATGTCTTCAGAGAAGATATCGGCCTTGGAGGAGTCGTCTCCCTTCTCTGGTTCAAACGCCGTCTTCCCCCCTGGGCGACCAAGTTCATCGAGATGGTGCTCATGCTCACTGCAGACCACGGCCCAGCCGTCAGTGGTGCTATGAACACCATCGTCGCTACCCGTGCTGGCAAGGACCTCATCTCGAGTTTGGCGAGTGGCTTGTTGACCATTGGGAGTCGGTTCGGTGGGGCGCTTGATGAGGCTGCTAGTATGTTTAGTGGGGCTAGGGATACGGGGTTGACGCCAAGGGAGTTTGTGGATAATTCTAGGAAGGCGAACAAGCTCAGTGAGTCTTTCTCTCTTTTCGGTCCGACTCGAGACTGACGGACGCGCAAAACAGTCTCTGGTATCGGCCACAAGATCAAATCGGTGAACAACCCCGATCTCCGTGTCGAGCTTGTCAAGGAATACGTGAGGAAGAACTTCCCAAGCCACTCACTTCTTGATTACGCGCTTGCTGTCGAGAAAGTGACCACGAGCAAGAAAGATACCGTACGTCCTCCATCCTCACTAGAACTAAAATGAAAACTAACACCCCCCACAGCTCATCCTCAACGTCGACGGTTGTATCGCCGTCTGCTTCGTTGACCTCCTGCGTGATAGCGGTGCCTTCACCCCCGAAGAAGCTGACGAATACATCAAGATCGGGACCCTCAATGGTCTCTTCGTCCTTGGTCGCAGCATCGGTTTCATCGGGCACCACCTCGACCAGAAGAGGCTCCGTGCGCCGCTTTACAGACACCCTGCTGATGATATCTTTATCAACATTGCCGATTTGAGTCAGCCCAGGGTGTTGGGGAAGATGCAGTGAGCGGTGCGCGTCGATTGTACTTGGACCTGGGTTTGGCGTTATCATCAAGTGAAGTGAACTCGAAGCCGAGCCGCCGCGCCGTTGTAAAATGAAGACTATTAAGACATATAATCATTACGAACTCAACTTCGCAGTTTGTTTCTGTACTCAGTACTCATGGATTCGGAGATCGTTTAGAATAGGTAGCATGATCAAACGCATTTCATACTGTTTGCAATGGATAGATTTTCTCGTGAATTTGTGTCACAGGGGGAGTGTGGAATTTGAGTCTAGCGATTATAATGTTTGTTCTTGAGTCCCAGTGAAAACCTACAACTGGCGGAGCGTGAGATAACGTGAGCCGTAGTGATCCACCACCAGTCACGATCTCCACTGTAGAAAATGAGCGAATATCAACGCAGGCCACAGAAATCTGACCTGGGAGATCGTGGCAGGCCGCATTAGGAACAAACGAATATCGGTGTAGTCCCAGTGATGGCTACATAGTGCTACATAGTCGCTGTAGTGATCTGTAGTGATCTGTAGCTGAAGTCAGGGCTATATAGAGCTACAGGAGGCGCTTGTAGTTACTGTAGTCACTGTAGTCACTGTAGTCAAAATTCACACACTGTAATTTAATCAAGCGCTGGAGTGCTATTCTATATTCTAAGTAATCATAGTGGACATACAAAAAGTCTCGAGGTCAATGAATGTATTACTGATAATTTCAGGCCTGGAGACATGCAGAGAATTGAGATAAGATTCGAGCGAGTCAAATGAGGGCAGATTGTGTAGACTTGTCATCAGAGCTAATAGATTGATGTCATATTGTGAGTGTTTTCTCTGTGAAATAATATTAAGATTGATCCCAGTAAAACCAGGAAAAAATCAAGTTCCTTTTTGTCCCTTAATTTCCTTAATAAATTTACTAAGGTGGCTAAGGAGAATAAGGACTATTAAGGAGTGATTTTGTACTTAATTATACTTTTTCTAAGGCACATCGTGGCTGCAAGTCAGCCTAAGGAGAATTAAGGAGAATTAAGGAGATTACTTGTGTGCCTGAACTTTCTTGAACACACCACTTTCGAGTATTTTGCTTATAACTCACTAGGATCTTGACTAAAAAACATCATGAGACTATGGATAGACTACCCTTGACAAGGGTTACAACTTTGATTTTCGTCGAAAAAGTTCACATGGTCTACCATTGTCGCTTATCAAAATCCTAATGGCAGACTTGTATTTTATTCTAATAAGTCCAATGGATATGGTATATATATCAATTGCTGCCTACATATCTACAAGGTATTGTAGTCTACAAGAGGTGTGCATTCGCAGAATGCCAAAAACTCATCTGCCAGTTGCGTAAGCCAAGAACCTTAAATATCAGCCACATGAAGCTTTGCGAGTACCGTTTCTGAGCTTCTTGATACCGACTTCAAATCTACGTAAAATCGTTTGTTGCATACTGACAGGTGGGTGTTTTTGCTACTTCAGAATACGATTAGATAGTCAGTTCAATTGAAAACGCGTGTTTAAAAAAGTTACCTGCTAAATCAATGAAGACCTAGAAAAAAAAGTAAAGCATGTGATGCTGTCGCATCACATCATGCAGTCGTGAGTCTCAAGTCTCAGATATTGACGCATCTCAACCCACCACATGTAAAGTTTCACAATGTACCCCCCTCAATACACCTCATGGTTTGCATCAGAAGATGAGAATTCATCACATGAAGGACATTTGCTCAGCCCTGACCTGGACTTTCAAGTACCCCTAGAATCAGACGATCAATATGAGCCTGATTATTCACCTGATTCCCCCGACTCTGGCTTCTCAGTTCCAGGCCCGTCTGAAGCTTCTAGTTCTTGTATTACGACTACGTGTTCCAAAATCGATGCACCCGAACTACTCAAATTAAATACTCCCGACTCTCTATTTCTATTGTTCAAGGCGCAACAGCTGGAAGTTAGCATCAGTCTGCAACACAGATGGAGACTGCGATGTCCCAATTGCAATGAGTGGTCCCAAATGAGCATCCCATCTAACATTCCACTATTGTCTGAAGGGCAATTCAAGTCCTTGAGCACTCACCAGGGCAGTAAAAAGTGTGCACAGGCGCTAATGAAAAAGCAAAAACAGCCTGCAGGTGGGAACATGTTTGATGGGCCGGTCTCTCGGTCCTGTAGTACTACATCAGATCAAAGGTACGTCCTTATCCATTGTTTATCCACTGATAACATTATGTTACTAATATCAGGTACTATCTGAGCATTATGTCTCCCACTCTTGACGAGCACGCTTGCGCTGGTATTCCCATCAACTGGCCAGACAATGTGTGACCATTCCTTATGATGTTCCCTTGGGAGAGCTATCATGATGGACTGAATGCTCTACCTTTCACTGTCAATATCACACATCCATCTGAACCTCGTGCTCGTTCAAAGCATTGCAACCCTACTGCATTTGAGGGTTCCCCTTGCAGTGAATGTGCTATTGTACATAAGCATATCTCTTGGCTGGTCGAAATCGTGCGGGACCCAAAGGCTCACACTAACTACAAATATCTCGGCATCAGGCATATGCAGGACCCCACCAAAATGCATGCTGCGCAGGTTAAGGAATTAAAACTGCAGGTAAGTTTTTTTTTCCCCCGCTTATATGTATCTGTACTGACTACAAATAGGCCTGCAATGATTCCCAGAAATACATGACGTCCCTCACACAGCTTGACGACTACAGCCACCTCTTGATGGCAATATCTGAAAATGATGTCCCCCGCCTCCAGCAAGTTATCAAGATTGCAATGGACAATGGCGCCAGCATCTGTGAGGTCGTCAACAAGCTAGAAGACGCCATTGAGGGTGCATATCGCCCCTGAGGATATGGTTCCAGCGATATCGACATCGCTACTCTAGTATATTGCCTCGGTGGACGTCAGCTTCTCTATGCACTCAATCATAAGCTCGGTATCCCTTCCATTCACACTCTTCGGGCTTGGTCTACATTTACCACTATCACACCAACCCTTGGACCAATTCGCAATGAGCAGCTTGACGAGAATATTCACTCAAATGTTCTCAGCACTCGGACGGGCATAACATCCTTATGTGGTGTGAGCTTCATGATTGATGAAATGGCACTTGAAGAGATGGCTGTACATTTTGGGAAGTATAATATGATCGGTGGACTATGCTGGAAGCATTCGAACGTTGTGGATCCTATCTTATGCACATATGAGTCTGCAGTCAGGATTGCTCACAAAATTCACAACCGGGAAGTTCACCTTGGGAAGGAGGTCACTGTCATTGGTGTTGCATGCTTTGGCGAAGACGAACTTTACCCCGTGTTGGCGGCTCCTACTTGCAAGACTGAGGATGCTGCTGACATGGAGGGGATTCTCACTCATGCTATTGAGCGCTGGAGCATGACTGGTGCAGCTACCAGTGTTGGCCCAGTATGGTTGTTTGCCACAGATGGTGACGCTACTTGTCATGCTGCAGGACATAGACTCTTCATCAAGCATCCCCTCTCTATGGATTCCCCATTATTCGCTATACTTTCAGACATGCCTGGATTAAACACTCTGACTGGCAACAAAGAGGTGACGCTGGATTTTGACTTTAAACATATCTCCAAAGGTAAGTGACTCTTCTTTCTTGACGAATACTGAATCTAACATTCAATTAATCCAGGTATATGCACACTCATTCGCTCCCCTGCCCATATGACACTGAACAACGGTTGTATTATCAATGCGATGATGCTCTCATGGTACCTTCTATGGTTACCTGCTCACAATGAAGCCAGTATCACCAAGCTTCTCCATCCTGACGATCCTCAAGATGTCCTGCGCGCAATTGAGCTCATGCAAGCTATCATTATGTTCTCTCAGCTACAGCACAACAGCATTGATAATTCATTCTCTACTGGTGTCAATATCCGTGCAGACTTGGTGGTGATCAAGCTTCTCAGCAACTTGATCGAGTCAATCCTTCTCCCATTCATCGATCCCAATCTCTCACTCACCCATTAAGTCCAGTACCTTAGCCATTATGCCCATCTCTCATTCTCAGTCTTTTACTCCCATCGCCATGCATTCATGCCCTATCAGCTATACTACGACACGCAAACCATGA